>SJYA01000064.1:765548-820483 GCA_006410615.1 Neotragus moschatus | reverse complement strand
CATAAGGATTGCTTCAGAAAGCTTTTCTGTGTTTTTTTTTAATGGTAGAGCCTGTGTTCCAAAATTTTAAGAAAATTTCTTGTGGAAATGTGGCACTCTGAAAAAGAGCCTACTATGAAATTGTGGCCCTAGAATAATTAGCTTGCTTATGTATTCCCATGTTCTTAAGTGTTTTCCACTTAAACGTATTGTAAAACTAAGATTTACAGAATATATAGTCCGCTCAAGATGGCTCAGACTGTAAAGAATCCGTCTACAGTGCGGGAGACCTGGGTTCGATCCTTGGGCTGGGAAGAGCCCGTGGAGGAGGGCATGGCAACCCACTCCAGTATTCTTGCCTGGAGGCTCTATGGACAGAGAAGCCTGGTGGGCTATAATCCATGGGGTGGCGAAGAGTTGGACATGACTGAGCAACTACGCACATTCCTGGGCTCTGAGTCTTAAGAGTGTCTGCTGAATAAAACATAACGCTCAACTTTGGACTTCCCTATTAGCACAGCTGATAAAAAATCTGCCTGCAATGCGATAGACCCCAGTTTGATGCCTGAGTCGGGCAGAGTCCCTGGAGAAGGGATAGGCTACTGACTATAGTATTCTTGGGCTTTCCTGGTGGCTCAAATGGTAAAGAATCTTCCACATTATAGGAAGACCTGGATTCGATCCCTGGGTTGGGAAGATTCCTGGAGAAGGGACGGCTACCCACTCCAGTGTTCTGGCCTGGATAATTCCATGGACTGTATAGTCCGTGGGGTCACAAAGGATCAGACATGACTGAGAAATTTTCACTTTACTCATGATGAAGAATAACCCAGATGATGATTTGTAGAATATTTAAGCTGTTGTCAATGTAGGGTGATAGTTTAATGGTCTCAGCTCATTTGTCATCTGAGAATTATGTACCTCACAGCCAGAACCCCACATTTCATGATAGTGCAGTAATGCATTATTTAGCACATGCAAATATCTGAAAATTGAGAGTTTGTGGATAATTTAACCATTTAAAATATTTAAAATGAAATGAATCCCCTGGGGAAAATGTAATATGCATGACTGATTAAATGAACATATACTGTGTGTCAGGAATTACTCTAATTGTTTTATATATGTTTTCAATTAAATTTACCACTTCCCTATGGGTATGAAATTATTTTTATTCCTCTTTTACAGATCTGTAAATAGAGTCCAGAAGCTAAGGTCTAGAGTTACAGTAATTAATTGTTGACTGAATTAAAATTTGAGCCACAAGTAAGTCAACTCTAGATTCTGTACACTTAAAATATTGCTCTACTACTAATTAAACTGTGATTATCATAGATTGTTAATTATATTCTGAAGGTCTGAGGTGACAGGAATGTGGAGTTGGGATAATCGATTGCTTTACCCTTACTTCTGCTGGGTCAATACAATCACACTGAATTTCCTTACAGATGGCTGTAGACAAAACCAGAACACAGCCAGACTGGCCACTCCACTTCACCTGGCCAGAGCACTAAAATTTCTTGTTGTGCTCTATCAAGTGGTGTCTAGAGTCAATTCTTGTAACCTCACATCCCTGAACTTTTGTAAAATTTCTTACCACTTGTACCTTCATGATTAAATTCTTGACTTTCATTTTGCCTGAAGGACAATGTGTTTTGCCAAAAATTGACTCAAATATAGGCATGCTGCTACTGCTGCTGCTGCTAAGTTGCTTCAGTTGTGTCCAACTCTGTGTGACCCCATAGATGGCAGCCCACCAGGCTCCCCCGTCCCTGGGATTCTCCAGGCAAGAACACTGGAGTGGGTTGCCATTTCCTTCTCCAAAGCATGGAAGTGAAAAGTGAAAGTGAATTCGCTCAGTCATGTCTGACTCTTAGCAACCCCATAGACTGCAGCCTACCAGGCTCCTCCATCCATGGGATTTTCCAGGCAGGAGTACTGGAATAGGGTGCCATTGCCTTCTCCAGAAATATAGGCATACCTCATGTTATTGTGCTTTGTTTTATTGTGCTTCAGAGATTTTTGTCAATTTTTTTACAAACTGAAGGTTTGTGATAACTCAGTATGGAGCAAGTATACTTTAATTTTAAAATGTAGTGCCATTTTTCTGATGGCATTTGTTCACATCAAGTGTCCATCTCATATTTTGGTCATTCTTGACATTTCAGACTTTTTATTAGGTTGGTGCAAAAGTAATGTGATTTTTGCATTGTTTAAATCTGCCATTTGATATTGAATACATTCTAAATAAATGTTTATATTATACATCATTTTAATGTGCCTTTCTCGCCTTCTATTTTTTGCTACTGACTTTTACTTACTGTTTTTTAATATTTATTTTAGAGTAGAAATGATGTTAGGCAAAAGGAAAATTCAAGCGATTTTATTATTCAAGTTCAGAGTGGGCTGTAAAATAGCAGAGACAACTTGCAATATCAGCAACGCATTTGGCCAAGGAACTGCTAATGAACGTATAGTGCGGTGGTGGTTCAAGAAGCTTTACAAAGGAGGCCAGAGACATGAAGTTGAGGAGTGTAGTGACTGGCCATCAGAAGTTGACAGTGACAACTATGAGTCATCACTGAAGCTGATCCTCTTACAACTACATGAGAAGTTGCCAAAGAATTCAACATCAACCATTCTGTGGTCATTCAGCATTCAAAGCAAATTGTTGTTCAGTCAGTCACTAAGTTGTGTTCAACTCTTTATGACACCATGGACTGCAGCATGCCAGGCTTCCCTGTCCTTCACAAACTCCCAGAGTCTGCTCAAACTCATGTCCATTAAGTCAGTGATGCTACCCAACCATCTCATCCTCTGTTGCCCCCTTCTCCTCCTGCCCTCAGTCTTTCCCAGCATCAGGGTCTTTTCCAATGTCAGTTCTTCATATTAGATGGCTAAAGTTTTAGAGCTTCAGTTTCAACATCAGTCCTTCCATTAAATATTCAGTGTTGATTTCCATTAGGATTGACTGGTTTGTCAATAGTCCAGGGGGCTCTCAAGAGTCTTCTCCAGCACCATAGTTTGAAAGCATCAATTCTTCAGCACTCAAGCTTCTTTATGGTCCAAATTTCACATGAGTACATGACTACTGGAAAAATCATATTGGAAAGGTGAAAGAGGTGGATAAATGGGTTCCTCATGAGCTGACCAAAAAAACAAAAATAAAATTTTTTTTGAAGTGCTATCTTCTCTCATTCTACAAACAACAGTGAACCATTTCTCAATCAGAGTGTGAGGTTGGATGAAAAGTGGATTTTATATGAGAACCAGTGACTCAGTGGTTGGACTGAGAAGAAGCTCCAAAACATTTTCCACAGCCAAACTCGCACCAATAAAAGGTCGTGGTCACTGTTGGTGCCCTACTGCCCATCTGCTCCACTACAGCCTTCTGAATCCAGGCAAAACCATTACATCTGAGAAATAAGCTCAGCAAATCTGAGCAAAATGCTCAGCACAAAAAACTGCAATGCCTGCAGCCAGCATTGGTCAAAAGAAAGTTCCCAGTTCTTCTCCATGACAAAGTCCAACCACACATTTGCACATTTGTTCAAAAGTTGAACAAATTTGGCTATAAGGTTTGGCCTCATCTGCCATATTCACCTGGCCTGTCACCAGTCAACTACCACTTATTTCAAGCATCTCAACAACATTTTTCAGGGAAAACGCTTCCACAAGGAGCAGGAGGCAGAAGATGTTTTCCAAGAATTCATCAAATTTGGAAGCACAGATTTTTATGCTACAGGAATAAACAAACTTATTTCTTACTGGCAAATACACACACACACACACAGACACACACACACACACATATATATGTTGACTGTAATGGTTCATATTTGATTAATAACGATGTGTTTGAGCCTAGTTATAATGATATAAAATTTATGGTCCAAAACTGTAATTATGTTTGCACCAACCTAATATACTCTTATTTGGTTTGATGATCTGTGATTAGTGATTTGTAATGTTACCATTGCAAAAAGATTATGATTTGCTGAAGGCTCAGATGATGGTGATCATTTTTTTAGGAATCCAAAGTTTTTAAATCAAGGTATGTGCTTTTTTTTTTTAGATCTAATGCTGTTGCACACTTAAAAGGATACAAATATAGTATAAATACGACTTTTATATGCACTAGGAAACCAAAAATCTGTAATTGGCTTTCTTGTAGTATTTGCTTTATTGTGGTGGTCCAAACTGGTTGTGGCCTATCTGGCATGTCTCGGAGGTATGCCTATGGAGCTGCCCAGATTCTGCACTTGAGCTTGAAAAAATGCAGTTATTCACTCAGTTGTGTCTGACTCTTTACAATCCCAATGGACTGTAGCCCTCCAGGCTCCTCTGCCCATGGAATTCTCCAGGCAAGAATACCGGAGTGGGTAGCCATTGCTTTCTCCAGGGAATCTTCCTGACCCAGGGATCAAACCTAGGTATCCTGCTTTGCAGGCAGACCCTTTACTGTCTGAGCTACCAGGGGGGAATCCCCTGTTGTGACCTAATTCTCATTTATTATTGACACAGCACACAAAGTCCATAGGCCTTGGGACTTCTCAGGAAGTAAGTCTCTTCAGAGTTTAATCAAGCTGAATAAGGAACAAAAAGTAGCATTCTTGGCAAATATGTATTAGAAACTTCCATATTCAAATTATTTATAAAATAATTTGAGAGTGTTTTCCAAACCAGGAAAAATATGCTTGTAAAAAATTAGTTTTGAAGTGTTGGGGAAACCATTGTATTTTAATTATTGGGTTCTATACATCGTGCAACTTTTGATGTTACTTAGAGCTAAGCTAATACTCTGAATCTGTTAGTAAACACATTTATTTCTGAAAAGTGATTGATTATTGAGTAAAGTGACATTAGCAGCATTAATGTTACAATTCAGAGATGATAATTTGTTATAGAACTATGGCAAGGATATATGTTATGTAATGCTATACAATTGTGGAAATGTACTTATACTGCGTAGGCACAGTTTTAGTCATTTTGGTCCATTTTTAGCAGCTTCAATTTAAAGAATCATATGTCATATTTTTCCTATATCATCTTATAATCAAGTCATTTTATAGAGTTTCATTTGGAGTAAGTAACTTCAATGTTATATAATGTAGAAATATGGATATAAAGTAGAATAAAATTTTATATTTTTGTTTAACTTTATATGCATTTCACATATAACAGAGTTTCTTAGTTAAATGACAATAGAAGGCTATATTTAAATTAATAGCAAGGGTCAGCCACACTGATAAAATCTTTACTGTGACCACTGTTAGTTGCTCAGTTGTATCTGACTGTGAGACTGCATGGACTGCAGCCCTCCAGGCTCCTCTGTCCATGGGATTCTCCAAGCAAGAATACTGGAATGGGTAGCCATTCTCTTTTCCGGGGGATTTAAGAGCAATGTATAGTAATAGAAATGACAGAAATAGGGCTAAAAGTAGTATCAGTTCAGTTCAGTCACTCAGTCAGGTCCAACTCTTTGCGACCCCAAGAATCACAGCACACCAGGCCTCCCTGTCCATCACCAACTCCCGGAGTTCACTCAAACTTACTTCCATTGAGTCGGTGATGCCATCCAGCCATCTCATCCTCTGTCATCCCCTTCTCCTCCTGCCCCCAATCCCTCCCAGCATCAGAGTCTTTTCCAATGAGTCAACTCTTCTCATGAGGTGGCCAAAGTACTGGAGTTTCAGCTTTAGCATCATTCCTTGCAAAGAACACTCAGAGCTGATCTCCTTTAGAATGGACTGGCTGGATCTCCTTGCAGTCCAAGAGACTCTCAAGAGTCTTCTCCAACACCACAGTTCAAAAGCATCAATTCTTTAGCGCTCAGCTTTCTTCACAGTCCAACTCTCACATCCATACATGACCACTGGAAAAACCATAGCCTTCACTAAACGGACCTTTGTTGGCAAAGTAATGTCTCTGCTTTTCAATACGCTATCTGGGTTGGTCACAACTTTCCTTCCAAGGAGTCAGCATCTTTAATTTCATGGCTGCAGTCACCATCTGCAGTGATTTTGGAGCCCCCAAAAATAAAGTCTGACGCTGTTTCCACTGTTTCCCCATCTATTTCCCATGAAGTGCTGGGACCAGATGCCGTGATCTTAATATTCTGAATGTTGAGCTTTAAGCCAATCTTTTCACTCTCTAATTTCAGTTTCATCAAGAGGCTTTTTAGTTCCTCTTCACTTTCTGCCATAAGGGTTGTGTCATCTGCATATCTGAGGTGATTGTTATTTCTCCTAGCAATCTTGCTTCCAGCTTGTGCTTCTTCCAGCCCAGTGTATACCTTCTGTTATTTGGCTCCATGGAGTGTGTAGGTGGCTTCAGAATATTCCACATAGAACCTGAAGATATGGTTTATTTTTGACAAATATTATGAGCATTTTGATAACTGCATAGTTTGAATGACTCAAATAGTAAAAACAAGTAGGTAGCTAAAGATCGTTTATGCATCTAAATCTTTCTCTAAATCCACAGTCTTCCTCATGACACTATAGATTTTTTCTTTTCACTATAGTTTTTCTGTTTATTTTGAACGAAAATATCTCTATGAGACTCTAAGCTTTATACTCACTAGTTTAAGTATATAATCAGAATTTTGGTTAAAGTCAAGTTTTTAAGCTGTCCAGTGGAAAGTCTAGGCTTAACATTTTGCAATAGAGGTGTTGGATTTAACATCTCCCAACAGAGGCAGGGTTTCAGATTGCAAATCTTGTCTACTTCACCTAGATCTACAGAAGGGAAGAGATACAGGTGATACAGACCTATTCTTAGAATGCAATTCTGGATTTATTCCAGTTTGCTATTTTTGTTGTTAGTTTTAATATGCATACTAATCTGCCTGGGCTGCTATAGCCAAGTACCACAGACTGGAAGCTTAAGCAATAGACATTTATTTTTTCAAAGCTCTGGAGGCCACAGACATTCATTTTTTCATAATCAAAGGTATGGTATATTCAGTTTCTGGTGAAGACTCTTCCTGGCTTATAGACCTTTGGTTTCCACCTACACCTTTACTTGGCCTTTCTTTGATGTGTGTTCTGTATAGGGATAGAGGGGGAGAGTGGGAAAGAGAGAGCAAACACCTTCTCTGGTGTCTCTTCTTAAAAGAACACTAATCCTATGTCTACGAGTCTTATTGTTACCAAACAGAAAAGGAAGGGAGGGATAAATTAGGAGTTTGAGATTAACATATACACACTACTATATAGAAAATACAGTGAAGGCAGGAGGAGAAGGGGACGACAGAGGATGAGATGGTCGAATGGCATCAACAACTCAATGGACATGAGCTTGAGTAAACTCTGGGAGTTGGTGATGGACAGGGAGGCCTGGAGTGCTGCAGTCCATGGGGTCACAAAAAGTTGTACACAACTGAGCAACTGAACCGAACTGACTGATATAGAAAGTAAATAAATAACAAAGACTTACTATGTAGCACCCTCCTCTGATGGCCCAGATTGTAAAGAATCTGCCTGCAATGCAGGAAACCCAGGTTCAATCCCTGGGTTGGGAAGATCTCCTGGAGAAGGGAATGGCTACCCACTCCAATATTCTGGCTTGGAGAACTCCATGGAAAGAGGAGCCTGGTGGGCTACAGCCCATGGGGTTGCAAAGAGTTGGACGTGACTGAGCGACTAACACAATAGGTAGCCCATCCAGGGTACTATTGGATATATCCCATGTCTTATAGTGACTGTAATGGAAAGGAACCTGAAAAGAATATGTGTACTTTGCTGTATGCTGGCTGAAACTAGTACAACAGTATTAATCACCTCGACTTCAATTAAAAAAAGATGCTAATCCTAACAAGTCAAGGCTCCACCTTTGTGACCTCATTTAATCTTGGTTACTTCTTTAGAGGTTCTATCTCCTGATACAGCCACACTCAGGTTTCGGGCTTTGTTCAGTATGTGAATTTTGGACTCTAGTGGTAAAGAACCCATCTGCCAAAGCGGGAGACATGAGAGAAGACGTGAGTTCAATCTCTGGGTCAGGAAGATCCCCTGGAGTAGGAAATGGCAGCCTGCTTCACTACCCTTGGCTGGATAATCCCATGGACGGAGGAGCCTGATGGGTTATAGTCCATGGGGTCACAGAGAGCTGGACACAACTGAAGAGACTTACTAGCGCACATGCACAGATCCTCAGTCTATAACAATATGGAAGCACCAACATGTCCCTGTGTCTATCTGGACACCTTCTAAAAACCTTGTTAAACCTCACAGTATGGAGAAACACTGAGATCTATATTTTTAATGTAAGAGTGTCCATATTAAACTTCTCATTTGTGTCCATATTAAGTTCTCAATTTGTCCATATTAGAGTTCTCAGTTTCTTCATCTCTTTACCTTCTCTAGGTGATTTCCCAAGAAGGTGTCCTCTCTGTGGTTCATAGGGTTTCCAGGCAAAAAAAAAAAAAAAAAAATTCCATTGGCTTTCACCTGCCAAGCCTCAGAGAACAAGGAAGTTCAATTTTGCCTTTTCCTTCACCATATTACAAAGTGCGGGATCCTGTGGAAATTAATCAGACAGATTTCTTAGGAAAAGAACGAGGCACCCTACTCTAGAACTGCACTAATGTTTTGAAAACACATATTTCAAAATGCAAACTCTTAAAGGGAATTGACCAAAGTATTAATTCTGGCTTCTTGGAAAATGCCCATCATGATAGAAACTGAGGTTTGGTAATACAAATTCTGCACTAAAATATCGATATGCCATTGACAATTAAAGGAAGCAAACCAACACAGGAAAGTTTTGAAGTGATGTAGTTCAGTAACGTATGGTCTCACGAACAAAAACTATTGCATTTCACAAAGCCCTGTTTGATTATTAAACTCATTATTATAAAATTAGCTAAAGATTAATTATTTTTAAAAGACTAATTTATGTATTTCAGATCATTCTCATTTTCTAAAATATCTGTTTTACATATTTGTATAACTTTGCAAGTACTTCTTTAACTTTGATTGAATTGCTAATTTTATATATTTAAAGATTAGTCTAGGTATATTATGGAGAATGATTAGAATTTCTTTCCTTCCAGAAATAGTATGATATAATAATGATTTACATCAATCCTAAAGAATAATATTGAACTATATTTTGCATGTGTAGTTCCATTCTATCTTTAATGAATTTCTAAAGTCATAATACCTAAGTAGAATTCTGTGAGGCATTGGGATAGTTAATATAAAACTAAATTTGCTTTTGTTTTGAAATTGTATTAAACTTATGTGACTTAAATTTTAGGTAAGATAATTCTTTGAGCTACTGATTTCTGTGCTTCACACACTAAAGTGATATCTATGGATAGAGAGTAAATGAGTGTGCTGTTTATAATAATGACTGTTTTATATAAATTGAGTGAGATAATACATTTCTATGACTTTATTATGTGAGTGGTTATGGAGAGTCTTGTGTTCCTNCTTATGTGACTTAAATTTTAGGTAAGATAATTCTTTGAGCTACTGATTTCTGTGCTTCACACACTAAAGTGATATCTATGGATAGAGAGTAAATGAGTGTGCTGTTTATAATAATGACTGTTTTATATAAATTGAGTGAGATAATACATTTCTATGACTTTATTATGTGAGTGGTTATGGAGAGTCTTGTGTTCCTTTTACTTTGCTTGCTTTTAAGATACTCTATGTGTGTGGGGGGCCTGGGTGTTTAGTCATGTATTTTTATCTTCTCAAATATTACTAATAGAATTTGTATATATATGGTGATAAAATTACATTATATTTATCAGAATCACATTTATTTGCATATACTTTAGGAATATTTGTTTTTAAATGATTTTCAACATTTTTGACAAATGCAGGTACACTAAAGATATGTTTAATGAAAAGTATCTTGGAACAATTTATGTGCAAAGACTTTAGAAGTTAATATTGCTTTATTGACCAAAATAAAATAAAGAAACAATGACTTAATAGGCTCAATATATTAGAGTGGAAAATATAACTTTTATTCTGAAATAGACCTGAAAATCTGAAGTACAAATTCAAATGAAATGTTAAATTTCTTTATTTTTTGTAAAATTATTGTCAAGTAGAAATGGAAGTTGAGGGCATTTAAAGAGTTTTTGAGCACAAAATAATAGGTTTCCTTCATGAGCTACTGGGTAAAGTTATTTTAGTTTTTACATGAACTATATACTGTTCACTATTCCTGATAAAAATGAAACATTCTATTTAAAAAATAGAGTGGAAAGAATGTAACACATTCCACTCCTTAGGTTCTTAAGTCTTTTTTTTTTTTTTTTTTTGGTTCTTTTGTTCTGTAATTGATTGCTAGCACCCCCTTTAACCCACCTTAAAGGGCAGGCAGGAAATTCATGTTTTCGTTCATCAGCCCATCCCTCTGAAAAGCGTTCGATATTAAAACAGTTTGCAAGGAGCAAAAGCAGAGGAAACAAGAGGCCCAGCTAGCCTGTAGCAAGGTTAGAAGACACACGCAAGATTGCCTGCAGCACACAACGAGTCTTGCTCCTGTCCAGTATTTGCATGGAGGTATCAAGTTAATTAGGGTATGACTGTTCTTCGCTTTCTGTGTGACCTTTTATTATATCTGTGACTCACTAGTTCATGTGGTGTCATAAAGCTATGGGAAAGTCTTTCTAGCTCTCTGACACTAACTAGAAAAATCAGGCATTTGATATCTCCTTTTGCCTGAAGGTTTTACAGCAGCAAATTACTCAGAGGCAAAATTGATGTTGTGGTAGATTTGCTGTGGGTGTCAGAATGTTTCTTTTGTCTTTTAGTTCTCTGCCTTCCCGGTGATCAGGTGCGACCAAGATAGTTGTGCAGAGACGTGGAGGAGGGGGAGGTGGTTCAGGAAGAGGTTACATGGCAGAATTCCCACGAATGCTGGCGAAGGATGAAAAAGATAAAGAAATCTTGTTTTTCTGAACTAGAGGATTCTCTGCATGACTTCCCCACTGTTGGGGTGATGAGCTTTCAGGTTAAGATTTTATTAACAATTCATATGGAGATTGAGGGCAGCCTAGGAGCAGATTCTCACATAAACTTGATCTGTCCGTGAATGCTGTTCTCTGTTTGCCCTGACCCTGCATGGCTTAAGACNAGGATTCTCTGCATGACTTCCCCACTGTTGGGGTGATGAGCTTTCAGGTTAAGATTTTATTAACAATTCATATGGAGATTGAGGGCAGCCTAGGAGCAGATTCTCACATAAACTTGATCTGTCCGTGAATGCTGTTCTCTGTTTGCCCTGACCCTGCATGGCTTAAGACACTGCCTGTGAGGCCAGTGTGCCAGACACAAAGAAAGAAATGAAAAGCAAGCACATTCCAGGAGACTGCACAAAAGACCGAGCAGTTTTCTAGTCGTCTCCCCAGAGAGGATCTTATCTCTGCGTGGCCAAAAACCTCTAAAATGTTTTTATGTTTGTTCCTAAAGTTTTAAAAATTGATGTGGATGTTTATTAGGCATGAGTCTATAGCGATGTTTTGTTAGGTTTTAAAGTTTTGTTTTTCGGAACTTGTTGAAACTAGAAAAATTTGCAAGGGTGCATTTTCTGAAGCTTAGCTTTAGAAGTCACTGGCCTTGAATTGTTTTTCCTTTGATTGGTAGATACCTTGCAAAATGAGTCCTTTTCCAGCTTGAAGAGACGCTTTAAAGCTTGACTTGACTTCACGATGCCTTGGGACACAACTGTGAAACTTGTGGCAGAGTTAATACATAAGATGAAATTGACATGGTAGGGTAGGTAGGTCACAGCCATCCCCGAGGTCCTCAGCACAGACAGCAGAGTTAGATCCAAAAAGAAGCAAGTGGGAAAGAAAGTTTGACTGAGACAAAGTGCAAGGGAGACTAGGGACTTTTAACACTGTACTATTTCTACAGTTATTGACAGTTTATTGCATCTAGATGTATGACAATGTATGACAATAACAAGCTATTCACAAACTATTTCTCTATTATTTAATATACTAGATTTGACTATTTAACAAATGCACATTTTGGTAGGATGATATTTTAAGATTGAGGGGTTAAAATTTGATAAACATAATTATGTTGCTAAATTACATATTTCCACAGATGCCTAAAAATACAGATATACAGACTTGAATTTTGTGTATGTATTTAGCTGTTCCAGTTGTTTCAAACTTTTATGGTTCCTAAAGTAAATAACCAGTAGAGGAATGCAGGGAAATGCTGTTAATTTGATAGGTTTTGTTCCTTTTATCTTATAGTGGTTTTACTTCCGTGAAATTAACTGTTGTGCTTAGGCTAATTGTCAGTAATTGGTGACAAAATCACTTCATTGTTTTCCTATAGCATGATACTAATTAGGATCTTTGCAATATTGGCTCAGCCATGTTCTGTATTTTACTTTCTATAGTGAATCATTGGTAGATAATATCAAGTGCAACTTAAAAAAATCCATGAGATAAAATGTTTCTGTTAATAATTAAACAAGTCTTTTAAATAGCTTGTTATAAATTAAAATCTTGAAATTGAAGAAAGCTTGTCTTATAGGTTAGTTGATTTCATGAAACATCCATTGATTTTTAAAGATTTGAGTTGAATCCCCTGGTATCATCCTTAAAATTTACAACTTCAACTGCTTAGTCANCTTAAAAAAATCCATGAGATAAAATGTTTCTGTTAATAATTAAACAAGTCTTTTAAATAGCTTGTTATAAATTAAAATCTTGAAATTGAAGAAAGCTTGTCTTATAGGTTAGTTGATTTCATGAAACATCCATTGATTTTTAAAGATTTGAGTTGAATCCCCTGGTATCATCCTTAAAATTTACAACTTCAACTGCTTAGTCACATGCATTTCTATTATTCTATTTGTCTCCGCAATATTGAAATTAGCTTTGCTAAAGTGTCTTGATAAGGTATCACAAGGCTGCACCTATTGTCTTTCTTTTCATGCCTGACAGCTGTATCATAAAATATAGCTTATTATTTATTCTTTTTTTCTAACAAACTTTTTTTTGTTGTTTTATTTTTTGCCACAAAGGAATGCACTTATATTTCACATGGAAATATATATCAATTTGGAGATTATAAAAGTTGACTTTTATGTTTTTCTTTAAATATAGGGAAGTTTGTTCCATGTAGGTGACAGATTTTGAAGAAAGAAAATGGGATAATATTCTGTTTTACAAAGTCAGGTTTAATTCCAATAGGAGAAAATAGTACAACACTATATATCCTATTAAAACAATCACAGTCAAGAATACTTTGCTCATTTTTTCCTTAACAGAGTTCTTCTCATCTAATTCCTCGTGGTTTTTATGAATTTGTTATGTTATAAAACTTTTCTAATACTTTGAAGTATAGCCTCCTCACTTCTTTTCGCTATTCTAAGATACTTTTACCAGTTGAGTACATTTTGCACTTTGCAATACATTCATTTTGTTTTAAATGCAGCCATAATGTATAACTTAGAGCTCAGTGTCTCACAATCCTGAAAAAGTTTTTAGGAGGCGATTAGAAAAATAATTGCCTATTAAAAGATGAAGATTGGTTTCAACAGGGAGAGAAGAAACTGAACTTTGAAACTGAAAGTATTCATTGTTAGCACGACACATATGCACCAAATCTGAAATTAGAGAAAACTCATGAAATACAGATCTTGGCAAGAGGAATTGTTTAAATTTTCTAAAGCTGTCAGACCATTTTTTTTCCCTTTAAAGAACAACTTCAAATGGAAACCTTCACCTTTTGTACAAAGTTGAAATGTTGTATTATTACAGGATTGTTCTACACTGTACAAAACCGGAACAATTCAATAGCATGGAAGGGGAGGGCATGCACAAATGAAAATCTTTCTATCATTTTCGAATGTCCATAGCAAAGCACAAAAAAAAAAAAAAAAAAAAAAAAAATCTGTGGTTGTTTTCTTGAAAAAAGGAATCTTTTGATTTACAGCAGTTATTTGAATACCCATTCAGGCTCTTTTGTAACGTGCTCTAATAAATGCACATCTCCTAAATGAAGAATACTCACGAGGGCACAAAACTCAAACATAAACTATGTTTAGATGTTCTATTTCAATAGGTTACTCTGGAGGATTAAACAAAGGTTCTTTTACTATCTTTTTTTTTTTTTTATCATTCTCTAGAAAATAAATTACCCAAAGTAAAATTTGGTTAGTTCCCTTTTCACCTTATTGGTGGATATCCAATATATTCTCTTTTTATCAGTTTCAAATATACAGAATGGAAAAATGAATCAGTTTGGGGCTGACATTTAGATTTTAAAATGAGAAAGTATTATGAAAGTTACTTCAGGATGAAAATTTTTCTTTTTCATTCATCCTGCCTTATCATAGACTCTGGAGAGTACAGTGGGATGGGGATTTTCTTTCTTGAGTGCTCTAAATATACACGGTATGCTCATGATACTGTGAGCCACGTCCATGGGCATTTGAATCCTATAGTTAACAAAAAAACCCCTAATAAATCCAGTCTTCTTCTCACATAATCACCCTTGACAACCATAGAGGCACCACTGAGGCTAGCACGGGGAGCCGTCAGTGTCTTTGACTGCTCTGGCCCCAGAAGTCTTTTATAATTGTAATCGGTTTCTTCATCACTCCAAGCTGGGCCAACACCCCTAATTAGTCATAGCCTCGTTTTGAAAATTAAAAACACCCCACACGCAATACCATCAACAAGAAGGAGCGCCCGACAGCAATAACTATGCTCTTTGTGTGAACTCACACTGTGGACGAGTTCCTAGCCCCTGAACTATAAGGGCCATGCGTGGGGTTAATCGACTTTCTCAATGGGAGATACACACACATCAGAAAGACCACATCCCACGTTGATACTACCACACTCTTATAATGTTTGTTATATTTTACTGTTTTGCTTTTTTAATCCAGTGGTGTGCTTGTTATACCAGAAACAGCTTCACTTTTTACTGCCAAGTATATAGCCCACTAACTAAAGTAAGCAGCGATCAATGAAGTGTAAAAAGTGATCAGAGGTAGAACATATTTACTCTAAGCTAGTTTTACTTTATGTTGCTCAAATAAGTTCTACATTCCACGAAGCCTATTTTCTTCCTAGGGGTTATACTCTGGAAACCCTTGGGAAAGTGGTCTTTTTTAATGATTACATTAAAAAACATAATCCATAATAAGACAGCATGATATGTCTTGAGGCACTTTAAATTTTACTTAATTTAGAATACAGGGAGGAACACTTTTCTGTCTTGCAATGTATGCATATTTGTCTAAAGACATATACTACTCTTCCTATGGTATCCACCTGTCCTGGGACCTTATTTTGTGTTGAGCTATATCACAGTCAGTAACTTGGGGAAAATGTACATGATATGAAATACAGGCCTCAACAAGTAACAGGTGGAACAAACAGGTTCATTATTGCATGCCCTGTGTCTTACCTGAGCAGGCAGCCGTTAACGCCTGCTCCAGGTGCCTACTGTCTGTAGGTGAAATGACATTGTGTATGTTTTGCTCACTGTTCCATTGGACCCATTGTTTTCATTTGCAGACCATGATTGAATGGCAAAGTCATTTGCTGTAGAATTCAGGAGTAGCCTCCAACTGATTATTATTTTGCAAATTACCTAGCCTTCTATCGGCTAAGAAAATAACGTTCTCTTCTTTTTAACAGCAAGAGCTGGCTCCTTAAGACTTTAACCTCCAAGGATGAACACAGAAAAAGAAAAAAACAAATCAAACTCTAAATCATGCTTTCGGTGTATCTTCTAATTTCTCTCTTTAAATTATGTGGGATAAGACGTGCCATTTATATTTTGTCATATCATGCACTGTCTCATTTAAAAATAAGTCTAAATAAAAATGAAACAAGTTATAAAGAAGTCAGGCACTTTGTGCTGTAATCTTGCATTATTAAAATATAAAAGTGAATTTGTGTAGAGTATCTCTTGAGGTACATAGTTTTCCTAAGGTGTCACATGGTTATGGAAAGAAGCTGTGTGAAGACAGAGGAGTCGCCTATATCTAATTAAGTGGCAAAATGATACAGAGAAACTTGACTAGAATGAAGACAAAAAAAACTGCCTTTTGGGAAGCTACGTTGAAAAGTTGATTTTATTTTGAAATATAGACTTCTCTTCTGGGGATAACTTCTAACAAGCCCAAGATGTGGACTCTTAAATGAATCATTACAACATACAGCCTAGAGTTTGGCCTCACTGTAAACTGTCCAAGGTAAAAAAAAAAACCTGAGCAGGCCATGTGATTTGAGTTAACACACTCAGAGTGAAGTGAATTTAGGTCATTCTTAACCTTCTTGAGTTTTACATGTGCAGTTCTGCTCTTTGGTTTCTTTCTTTCTTCCTCTGATCGATTCCCAGGCAAAGCCAGAGCTCTTCAGGAGAAGGCTGAGATTATAACAGTGTCAGCCTTTGCTTTTAGTGGAGTGATGAGGTTATCAATAATGCATGGGAGATCTCAGGAACCTTGTATGTATGGACATCACAGCTGCCTGGCATTTACTGTAGAACTTGCAGATTGGAGCTGAGATGTCCCCGCATCTGCTTTGGAGCCAGGTGTTGATGCCTTCTCAAGAAATCGTGGGGCCATAGGGAGAGCTGCAGAGCTTTATCTAAACGAAACATTGCATTTGAGCAGGTGATTCAGGAGTGAGAATATATCTATGAAATTGCTTTTTTAAAGAAGTCTATTCAATACTCCTCTAATAACGTTTTGTCTCCCTAGCTCCCTTCTAACGTTTCTAAGTTTTGCTGCTTCTCTGACAAGTTTATTCATATCCTAACAGCTTGCCTGGCAGCAGGGTTCATGCTCTGCACTTGGGCTTTCTGGTCACGATGGTGACTGAAAGTAATGGAGAGGAGGAATGAGAGTGTGGAAATGCAAAGCTGTCTCTTGTTACATTTCATCGATCTCATTCTGGTGTCATTCAATTAAGACAGAAATGTGATGGATGGTCTCCACATAGATTCCTGGGTTGCTCTCCATCCTTTGCAGATAAAGCTTTTGTGTTTTATTTTTTTGAGTGGGGGAGGGTGAGAAAAGGGCATGGGCAAGTGGGAGAAATCAAAGATGCTGTGTGATCTGAATTACAAATCAGTGTCTCTCCAAGGATGCTCCAAAATGTCAAGCACACCATGTTTATATTTTCACTTCTTTTCTCATACACAGGGTACTTCTCTTGACATATAGGGTAGGTTACTAGAATGTAAAGTAAGGGCTAATTCTTGTTCTAATTTTCAAAGACTGAAGAACTATCATCATCCTCCTACCAGCTCAAGATAATTAAAAATGAGCCACATGGCAAAAGACTTGTCAACTCATGTCATTTTTGAAGTCTGAGAAAGCGAAAAATTCTTTTTTCACTTTTTATAGGCCTGGGATTCTAGGTCAACCTTTTGGCAAATGTATTTTAAAGCTTGGAAGATGCAAATAGTACATAGAGTTATCTTTTGGTTAATAAATGTCATTATGATCGCCTATGCCACATACGTCTGTTGTGAGTTAGATATCAGAATCTAGTACAATATAAATTCTGATCCTTGTCCTTGATGATATGCTTTGCTTAACTGCATCACTCCCTCATATTTGCTGCCAGTGTTATACTGACAGTGATGATTGCTCATGGAGGTGGGAATCTATAAAGGCAATAACTCATGTATGCGGTGTTTTCCTTTTTAAAAGAAATTAAAATAATTAGTGCAAACAGATATCACAAAAGCAGGTTATGCTAAGTAAACTCCCTTGGTTCCTTCCAAAGTAATACCAGATTTCAAATGAGTATTCATGATTTTCTAATCAAAGTTACAGCAGCTTCTGATAATTAATGCACACTGAAAGGCAATGTAGAATAAAAATATAGGCAAGAGTTTTAAAATCAGATGAATATGTTAATGTCCAGGCTCCCCTATGTATTTGGTATGTGACCTTGGAAAATATTCTTACATCTTCTAGTTTAAAACTTAATTACTTTATCTGAAAAATAATCAAACAGAATTGCACATTTAAGTATACATACACACTTACTCTATGTTTGTCCTATGCACGTTTGGCACATAGGAGGTATCACACAGGTTTACTTTCATCCTGAGTTCCCGTTTATGATTTTGACACTGAGTAATTTGATCCTCTAATAAGCTTGCTCAGTCATTTGGGAAAGGAATGTAAGCTAAGAGAAATAATACAGTTGGGTCCTAGCACTTTGAGTCCAGTTTTGTTTTGTTTCCAAATTTCTAATTCATAGAAACAAATTTGCCAGTCTGATATTTTATTAAAGGACTTCCCAATCTTTCCTTATAAGCTTGTCCTAAAACTGTTGGTGAAAGGAACTCTGTATTAGGTCTTAATCCAATATATTTATCAAAGAGGTTTTAACTATCATGCTTTAAGTTAAAGAGCAGTAGTAAACCAAAGCAGCGTGTACTAATTTTGCAAACGTTTTAAGGGCACCCAGAAGTGCTTTATTTGTGGATTTAAATTGATAGATAAAATCATAACACACTCAGTAAGCTAAAGAACACCAAATCTTGTACATGTATAGCCTTATAGGTATTGGTAAAAGTTAAATGTATTTATGTGTGGTGGGATTTGACTCTCTTCATGATTCCTTCCTTCTGAGATCATGTGTGCTTAAATGGAGTGTTTAAATAAAATTATCTTCATGAATCAAGGCTTACCTAAAGTACACATCAAAGTGCAATTGGCGTCTAGTCAAGAAATTGCATCTATGAAGGATAGATAGTAACAGGTAGTTTTCCTCTATGAACAAAACATAAATAACTAGAGTCTTTCTGCTGAAAGAGAATTTTTTGCCTTTTTTTTTTTTGTAATTATCCGCTTTGTGTGTACAGTCTCTTACATCCATTCTGAAATCTACCAGTGCTTAGCTTGAGGATATAAAGCGCTCACAAATTCCTACAGTCACATACAATCATTCCACACTCACTGAGCATTACAAGGGAATATATGTATTTGTGTATTTGGATGGGGGATTAATACAGTCAATTAACTCATTTCATAGATGGTATGAGACGTGCTTGTTGATGTCCTAGGGTAATGTTCATTTTCCAACCAAAGATAGGGACTGCCATGCTGTGTTTGGTCATTCTCAATCACCCTTTGAAGTATTTCAGCCCTAATCTGGGGGCGGGGGGTGAAGTGCTTTTCTACTCTCTTGGGTCTAAGGAGGTGCTGCTGCTGCTGCTAAGTTGCTTTAGTCATGTCCAACTCTGTGCGACCCCAGAGATGGCAGCCCACCAGGTTCCCCCATCCATGGGATTCTCCAGGCAAGAATACTGGAGTGGGTTGCCGTTTCCTTCAATGCATTCAAGTGAAAAGTGAAGGTGAAATTGCTCAGTTGTGTCCAACTCTTAGTGACCCCATGGACTGCAGCCTACCAAGCTCCTCCATCCATGGGATTTTCTAGGCAAGAATACTGGAGTGGGGTGCCGTTGCCTTCTCTGAAGGAGGTGCTACTGTAAAGCAGCTTTCTAAGTTGCCCCACAGAAAATATTAGGTTGGCCAGAAAGTTCCCTTGGGGTTTTTGTACAATGTTACAGGAAAACCCAAACAAACGTTTTGGCCAACCCAGTATTTTGAAAGGTGGACTTTATAAAAAATTACAAGTAATCATTATTTATAGAAACAGATCCCCAGACTGAGTTCTTACATACTGCATTATAACTTTCCTTGTTTGATTCCAGGAGAACATATCACCTAAGACTTGCTGCTATCTTAAATCCCTTTCCTACTTTCAGCACAATTTACGGGATAATTAAGCACTAGTTGCCAAGGACATTTTTTTCTTTAAAAATTCTTTTGCTGCCTTCAGCTAAATGGAATTCCTCCTTGTTGTTGTTTACCTTCTACCTCTTTATCGGCTCTCTTTTTATTAGAAGGTGAGCATTGTGAAGTTAAAGAAAACAATTGCAGATAATCAAAGAATATCTGTTGCAGTAATCATGCTGATAATACTAACAGTGTCCTCAGGAAACTGAATGTTGCTATATTGTCTCCATTCCTATTTTATGGTCATTAAAGGAATTTCAAAGATGATGCTACCCTTAATCCTCGGTTGTCCCTTCTTTTCAACATTTATTCTTAACACTACAGAAAAGGCATCTTCTCCACAAGCACTCAGTTTAAGAAATATTAAACTCATATGATGTTCTGGATATTTTGTTCATGTAGGGTATGAACGATTTCAAATCAATAACTATATAAAAGTTAGTATTAATGTTTATCATTTTGTGTCTATTGTTAGATTTTTTTAGGATCTGACCAGTAGCTCCTTGTGTTGGTCTCTCTTTTTTGTTCTGGTTCTTAGAGAAATCTTAGCCTTTTTTGCGTGGTTTTCTGGCCATAACAATGTAGCTTAGAATGCTTCTTTAACAAGCAGTCCATTACCACATATTTCAAATAGATTGTTCTTTTCCAACTTAAAAGTCTTTCATAATAGTATTTTTGTTAATGTTCCAGACTAGACAACTCCAGATTGCTCTCCTCCAACTGAAACGCTGTCTTACTTAAGTCCATTTTTCTATGTTGACTCTCTCTTTTTCTTTGGTTTTTCACACTTCACTCATCTTCTCTTCTCAAATTATGCTGGCAAATCTTTAGAATCATAAAATTAGAGTTTTAGTCTTGGCACGAACCCGAGGCCCACTAAGGTCAGAATTACTCATATTAAAGAGAAAATTTAGAAAATGTCCTTGCCTTGTGGGAATAAAAAAACTAGATGCCTTATTAAAGAATCAACTTATTTTCTTGGTATTTGTGGTGTACAGCTCTTCATATTTATCTTTCTGTCCATGGACCCTGGCACACAGGGGACGGGTCAATGAATGCCTGTTGAATTAACTGTGAATCTTTATGTCATAGTTTGAAGATAGTTTTAATACAAGATGAGTTAAAATTTAAACTTCCCAAATACAGATTTGCTAAAAATAGTACATATTTTCTGACCATGAACAGGGGTTGGTTGAACATTTTATAAATATGTGTTGATAAT
The DNA here is from genome assembly GCA_006410615.1 of Neotragus moschatus. Lineage (NCBI taxonomy): Eukaryota > Metazoa > Chordata > Mammalia > Artiodactyla > Bovidae > Neotragus > Neotragus moschatus. Next base: position 799,506 of record SJYA01000064.1, on the reverse strand, counting down.
TCTTCATCAAGATTCTAGGCCATGTATTTCTGTTTGCCTTTAGACCATTTCTTGACAATTAGTATTAGAGTTGATATTTCCATGATTTTTATATTGGAAGATACAAGCTTGTTTGGTGAGTATGATTCTTTCTGAGAACTCCTCCAGTGTTCTTGCCTGGAAAATCCCAGAGACAGAGGAGCCTGGTGGGCTGCCGTCTATGGGGTCGCACAGAGTCGGACACGACTGAAGCGACTTAGCAGCAGCAGCAGCAGTGGTTTGCTACACATGGAAATGTGGCAAGCCATTTTGGAAGTAGAATTTCAAGAAATATTATGCTAAGAATATAAGATACACACCAAAATCACACACATTAAAACATACTTGAGAAGAATAATGAAACATTTTCATGTTGACATATCTTCTCACTGCTCTCATCACAACCTTGTACCATCTCTCTCATCAAAATCCCATTTATCCCTGCGGGTTTTTCTGTTTTGCTTTGTTTTCAGTCACTAATGAGAATAATATCAGCTATTTGGCTGTCCACTTGAATTACTCAGATTAGTATTGAACCAGAGTTGTTTCTGACCACTAGGCACAGCAAGCATTCTAAATGATGGACTTGTAACAGATGGAATCAAAAGTGTGGGAAGGGAGAAGGAATTATCTGGACAAGCTGATCAGTGGAAATAGATGTAAAACAGAAATGGGACCATGCTGCTTTCCACTTGTGAACTGAGAAAAAAGAATGTTGGTGGTTTCTGTGCATAATTGGAGACATCTTAAAGTACAGACATGCACCTCTTACCTCATTTTTGTCATGTTTGATATTTCATGTCTTTTTTCCCCACCAGTGAAAAGTGAAGTGAAAGTAACTCAGTTGTGTCCAACTCTTTGAAACACCAAGGACTACACAGTCCCTGGAATTCTCCAGGCAAGAATACTGGAGTGGGTAGCCTTTCCCTTCTCCAGGGCATCTTCCCAGGAATTGAACCCAGGTCTCCTGCACTGCAAGCAGATTCTTTACCAGCTGAGCTACAAGGGAAATCCAAGAATACTGGAGTGGGTAGCCTATCCCTTCTTCAGCAGATCTTCCCAACTCAGGAATTGAACCAGGATCTCCTGCATTGCAGGCTAAACAAAAAGTCACTATTTTAGGTTGAACCTCGAAAAGGATCTGCACCTCACTTGGGCTTAAGTTTTCCAGGATTCTGTTGTATTTGTTCAGAAAACTTACTTGATCATTTTACCCAGAGGTGATAAAGCCCTCAAAGCTTAACTCTCACAAATTCAAGTTTATGACACTTTTGGAGAGAAAAAAGCAAACTACCGTGGATACATAGACACATGTATTTTGTTTGCTGGTCAAAAAATTTTCTCCTCAGTATAATGGACAATTTAGGAGACCATGTTAATATTTATATACTGCTTATAAATTCTAAAATCAAGATAAATAGTGCACATTAACCCTAAAGACTATAGCAGATAATTATCACCTGAAGCTCCAATCAAGTGCCAGAGTTCTTGACTTGGTTTGGGAGGGGATTCCTTCAAATGGACTCTTATCACGTCTTTTTTTACTATTCATGAAGATCATCACCATTTACAAGCAAAATCATAGAAATGCCAATGTAACTCAAAAATCGACAAAAATGACCTTAAAAAGTAAAGCTCCGAAGAACAAACCAGTTACCAACAAATTGAAGCCTTTCACTGGCATAGTTGTATATTTTTGATCCTTTTTGTTTCTCTATGTCGGCTTTGGTTTAAATAAGTATCAGTTTACCTAGCAAAATTTCAAATACAAATAAAATTGGATTAGATGATCTATAATACTGCTGCCAAAGTTAGACATTTATAATTTCACAAATATATGACAGAAGTCTCCAAACAACTATACTACTTTGTGTCCTTTCTGAATTTTGGAAAGTAGACTTTCTGAGATTTTTTTTTTTTAATCAGCAAAAATGAGCCAAAGGCCTCTTATGTAAGCATTATGCTCAGTGAAGAGTGATTATGAGTGTACAAGACATCACTCTAACCTTAAGCAGCTTTTAAGCAGTAAAAAAGCAATTTTGCTAGGTAAAAGCACTTAGAAACGAAAAGAAAACTAAAAACTCTAAGTTGGTTCTAAGTGCTCAAGATTGAAGATCAAGAATGGATATAAATGATACTGTTTTCAGCCTCCAGGAAAGATTTGGNATTATGAGTGTACAAGACATCACTCTAACCTTAAGCAGCTTTTAAGCAGTAAAAAAGCAATTTTGCTAGGTAAAAGCACTTAGAAACGAAAAGAAAACTAAAAACTCTAAGTTGGTTCTAAGTGCTCAAGATTGAAGATCAAGAATGGATATAAATGATACTGTTTTCAGCCTCCAGGAAAGATTTGGGCTCTTCTTTATGTGAACTGGAGCACTCAGAGAAGGCTTTTGGATTAACTGTGTTTTGAGAATGCTTCTGAAAGAAAGTTAGAGGTAGACAAGACAACAACAATAACAGCAAAATTTCAGCAAACTCTATTTCTACTCCTAACCTCAGGCTGTGAGAAGACACATTTTACATGGAGAAAATGGACCCATTAATGATTGCCCCTGGGCATCATAGAAGTGATCTATGATCACAAAGAAGATTAATATCCATTGTATATTTCTTTTCTGGCTGGACTTAATCATTGGTTTGATGATCCAAATCAACCTANATTGAAAGACCTAAAACACACCCAGAAATGGAATACTATTCAATGCTAAAATGAAACGAGCTATCAAGTCATGAGAAGATATGGAGGGGCCTTAAATGTATGTTACTAAATGAAAGAAGCCAGTCTACAAGGGTTATATGCTGTATGATTTCCACTTCATGGTGTTCTGCAGAATATTAAGATAAAGAAACAGAAAAAAAAAAAAAAACAGTTGCCTGAGGCTAGGTGTAAATAGATGGAGCAGAAAGGATTTTAGAGTAGTAAAACTCTTCTGTATTTTGATATTATGGTATATATAATAATCTGTTGTTGTTGTTTACTCACTAAGTCATGTCCAACTCTTTTGTGACCCCATGGAATGTAGCCCACCAGTGTCCTCCGTCCATATTATTTCACAGGCAAGAATACTGGAGTGGGTTGCCATTTTCTTCTCCAAGGGATTTTCTCAACTCAAGGATCAAACCCGCATCTCTTGCATTGGCAGGTGGAATCTTTACTACTGAACCACCATTACATTACATACTATAGCATCACACAAGTATAAAGGCTTGCCTGGTGGCTCAGTTGGTTAAAGAATCCGCCTGCAGTGTGGGATACCTGCGTCAAACTCTGGATTGGGAAGATCCCCTGGAAAAGTGAATGACAGCCCACTCCAGTATTCTTGCCTGGAGAATCCCCATGGACAGAGAAGCTTGGTGGGCTACAGTCCATGAGGTCACAGAGATTTGGACATGACTGAGCAACTGAGCATGGCACAGTATCACACATATAATATATATCATATGTATCATATAATTTCAGTGGTGGATAAATATTGTTATGTTTGTACAAAGCCACAGAATGCTCAACACAGAGTGAATTTTAACGAACTTCCAGTATAGTAATCTGTCAGTGTGGGTCCATCAATTGTAGGTCCTCACTCTGGTGAGTGAGGCTGATAATGAGGAAAGTATGAATGTGGAGGCAGACATATTGAGAAATCTCTGTGCCTTCCACTCAGTTTTGCTGTGAATCTACTGCTCTGGTAGATTAAGTTTTGTTGTTTTTTTTTTTCAATGACCTAAAGGCATTGCATCAGTTGTCTGCTGTCTATCCATCTAAACTCATCTTTCCTTTTGCCCAGAAGAGATCTGCTGTAGGTAAGATGTCCATGGCCCAGGAAGCAAAAGCGAGAACCTTCTCTTCTTCCCCACCTAGGGCTTATATTGCTCTTTCAGCGTCTTTCTAAAGGCAATTTCTAAAACACAGTGACAAAGTTGCAGTAGGGAAGAAAACAAGTATCAGAAAGTTCTCATTTGACTGCTGTTGTCTTAAAGTGACTTCCTATTCTCTAAGAGGGCTAGTTGTCTTAAGCCTTTAGGGTGCTTTTAGATGCACATAGAGGTCTCCAATCTGGCCATTCAGTTGTACTTCCTGTGCATGGACTAATATATTTTTCTCTCTTAGCTGTGCCAATATCAGCTTGCATTCNTTTCTAAAACACAGTGACAAAGTTGCAGTAGGGAAGAAAACAAGTATCAGAAAGTTCTCATTTGACTGCTGTTGTCTTAAAGTGACTTCCTATTCTCTAAGAGGGCTAGTTGTCTTAAGCCTTTAGGGTGCTTTTAGATGCACATAGAGGTCTCCAATCTGGCCATTCAGTTGTACTTCCTGTGCATGGACTAATATATTTTTCTCTCTTAGCTGTGCCAATATCAGCTTGCATTCTGGGGGGATAGTTTCACAAAACTCTCTCATGGCTTCCAACATCCTTCCAGGTGCTTCTCTGGGCAGCTGTTCTACATTGTTCCATGGGTCATTCTCATGCATTTTTTGCAAGAATGAACTCTGGAAAGTCAAGCACATGTCAACATTATAGGAAGCTCTCCTTTAATCTGACACTAAAGCAACCAGGTCATCCACGTGTGTCATTTATATTGTCCAGGCAGGAGTCAAAGACAATTGAGCTCTGTTTCCCAACTTCAGCTCTCCAAGTGTTCCTACAGAAACTCCATCACTAAAATTGATTGGAGGGGTAGACATGGTGCTCCTGAAAGAAATCTTCAGAAAACCCTCTCACAACTCCAAGCCTTTTCTGTGTGTACCGAGTCACCTATTTTGATATTCTATAAGGAGATCTGTCTCACAACTAGCTTTGTAAATCTATTGTCTCATATGTGGTTACCCCAGTAAAAATCTTTTAACATAGTGGACTGATAGTTATATAAAATAGATAAGATCTTCTATAAAGTGACAAGTCTAACTCCTGGTTTTTAATTTGTCAAACTGGTTATTTAAAAGGCATTTTAGTATGTAAAGAGAAGTATAGATGACTCTTATCAAAAAAGCTTTTAATGGAAACTAAAATCCTGAATGCATTTATAAAACTGCACTCGACACTAAGTGAAAAATTTTACAAATAAGTATATTAAGCATTCCTTGTGGCCTTAGTTTCATCTTTTACATGGTTAAATATAAATCTCCGGGAAGGGATGAATCTAATTATTATTCTTTTAAGAGGTTAAAGATATTTGTTTGGTGAGAAATTCACTAAAGGGAAGCTTCAATTAAAAATGTCAACTACAGCACTTCCATAGTAATTTTAAAGCATGTTGCTATTAATCATGTATTCTAATATCTAGAATTTACAGTCTTGTAATCATTTGTCTTTAAGGGGCTGAAAAAGTACAATAAAACTTGTGATTAAATATCTCAGTAGGCAGAAACACCTTGTAATTCAGCTTAATAGTAATGTTTTATTAATTTCAAAGTTGTGATTTTGGTCAAAGATTACCAATATTGATTCCAACTGCTTTTCTAATCTTTGGAGCTCCTTTTGTTTTTAATGAACATATTTTATCTTCATCTAAAAGATCTAATCAGTTAAAAATTCTTAAAACTGAAGTGATTAATTCAAAATTCCTGGTTATTGTTCAGTAGAAAATAGTATCATACTTATTTGTAGCATCAAAAGTAATATGTATTTATTCAATTCATCAGTTATTAATAAACTTAAAATACCTGATTAAATTTTTTCAATGTGCTGTGATGCCCTTAAACTTTTCAACGGAATATTTAAATAGCTGATACAGTTAAATATAAAATATTTTACCATGTGACTAGTCAAAGAATGCATAGGATGCAGCCATTCTTGGTAGAAAATGTTACCTATTTTGGCTTCCAGGAGCAAGTAAATCACCTGAGAGCTGAAGCAACCCACTTAAGCATTTACTTTTAGGCAGATACTTGTTTAATTAGCTCCAGGGAACAAAAACCACAAACTAACATTCCAAGTGTGCAGTTTTTCAGTAAAGATTTAGGAAGCCTGAATTATTCCCCAGATGATACAGGATTATTTTTTATATTGTTAACAACCACTGCTTAATATATTAAGTCATACGTGAAGGTCCCAGATTTTACAGATATTAAAAAGTTTTCGTATCTGTCATCTCATTCCTGAGAGATTTTGTCTCAAGAGGCTCCCGCTACCCTGGGAATAAGATCCAAACTCCTCCCTGCAGGCCTGTTAGTCCTTGAATGGTGAGTTCCTATTCCTGCATCTCAGCTGGAGTCCATCCTCTGCTGACCTCTGACTGTGTTCTACCGGCCCTGATCTCCATGTATTGCCTCCAATATGCTAGGTGTCTTCCTGCCTTGGGTCCCTTACATTCTAGTGGAGAAACCAAATGCTGTTCTTTCCATGTCTTGGTTATTCTCATTTTTTAAATCTTATTTCACCCTTTGTCTCTGGAGACCTTTCCTGACTACGTTCTCTATGTAGAAGGGCTTCCCAGGTGGCTCAGTGCTAAAGAATCCGCCTGCCAATGCAGGAGACACAGGAGATGGGGTTTGATCCCTGGGTTGGGAAGAGTCCCTGGGGTAGGAAGAGTCTGGGAAATCCTGAACTCTCTCCTCCTTTCAGTCTCCTTATTCTACATCATAGCACATAATAACTTTTTAGAAATTTGTAATTATATATTTAGCATCCAAAACATTGCTGAGTAGATATGCAACAAATATTTGTTGAATGGACAATATCCTCAAAACCTGGGAAGGCACAAAGGCAATTAAAACAGGTTAGTTGGCTTAATTAGTGAATTTAAGACTTGATATAAAATATTGTCAGTATCTATTTCACCTTATGAATCATCTCAGAAATGATTGTTTTGACAACAGACCTCTATTAAATGAACCACAACCCCAAAGAACAGTTGCCAGTTTATTGCAAGTTTTCAAGGCTTATCATATTAATCTTTTAAATTATACATAACATTTTTTGGTCAGGAGCTTCCCTGGTGCCTCAGACAATAAAACGTCTGCCTGCAATTCAGGAGACCCAGGTTCGATCCCTGGGTTGAGAAGATCCTCTAGAGGAGGGCATGGCAACTCACTCCAGTATTATTGCCTGGAAAAATCCCATGGACAGAGGAGCCTGGTGAGCCCCANAGAACAGTTGCCAGTTTATTGCAAGTTTTCAAGGCTTATCATATTAATCTTTTAAATTATACATAACATTTTTTGGTCAGGAGCTTCCCTGGTGCCTCAGACAATAAAACGTCTGCCTGCAATTCAGGAGACCCAGGTTCGATCCCTGGGTTGAGAAGATCCTCTAGAGGAGGGCATGGCAACTCACTCCAGTATTATTGCCTGGAAAAATCCCATGGACAGAGGAGCCTGGTGAGCCCCAGTCCATGGGGTCACAAACAATAGGACATGAGTGAGCGATTAATATTTCTTTTCTTTTTTTTTTTTTTTTGGTCTGAATGGAAGAAATAACACTTTATACAAATACTGTCATGTTCAAAATTTTTTATCAGCTTTTAAAAGTAAAATATAGGTGGAAATATCAGTTTTGGTTTTTTTTCCATTTTGAAAACAGTGATTCATAGTCTAACNTAGGACATGAGTGAGCGATTAATATTTCTTTTCTTTTTTTTTTTTTTTTGGTCTGAATGGAAGAAATAACACTTTGTACAAATACTGTCATGTTCAAAATTTTTTATCAGCTTTTAAAAGTAAAATATAGGTGGAAATGTCAGTTTTGGTTTTTTTTCCATTTGGAAACAGTGATTCATAGTCTAATACATACAATTGAGGTATTGTGGCTTTTGATAGCAAAGACTATAATACTCCAAATATCTCAATTTTATTTCTCAAATTAGGTAGAAATTGAGAAGTGTGAGCCAGGGCAGTGGGCATCTAGAAACAGATTAGAACTTGAGGCTTTACTCTGAGAAATCATATTGGCTGAGACATTTTCTCCTAAAGTCAGAATGATGTGTATTTTCTTTGATTAGAGAACAGTATAGCTAATAGACTGCATTGCATCCACAGTCCAGATCAACAATGAAGGCAGTGGGCTTTTCACTGCCCACTTAGGAAGTATTATATTTTTCTATAATATGATAAATTTGTCAGTTTTAGTTCATAATTTTTTTTCAAAATGTGATTCAGCCAGTGAAAAAGTAACGGTAAATTATATTACTTAGATTTCTATAAAATCTCTTCAATAAAGAAAGTATCATTGGACATACAAAAGCTGAACTTCCATGGACAAATTTTAATGTAAAAAAGGAAAAATAAATTACACACAGCCATATTTGTTTGTCAAATGTTGAAGAAAAATAAAGAAACTAAGAAAATATAGTTAGTGATTCTGATCTTCCTTTAGGAAACCCTGCATTCCAGACAAACTTGGATAGAAAGTGAAAGATGAACCTATTTGTGAATTGAATATTAAACTTAAAATTTTAAACTTAAATTGAATATGAAACTTAAAATATTAAATACTATTTTAGGGATGCAAGTTTAAAAGCCATAGTTTTTAGGAACTCCCTGTGTGATTTCTTAGGAACATTTAAAAATAGCATGTGAATTAAAATCAAAGTTAATAAGCATATGCAGATCAACCCACAGGTGTTTTTAATTTGCATGCATTTATTTATCTTTTTAAAATTATGGGAGTATAGTTGCTTTTCAATGTTGTGTTATTTTCTACTGGACAGCAAGGTGAATCAACTGTGTGTGTGTTTGTATGTGTTCAGTTGCTCATTCATGGCCCCATGGACCTTAGACCACCAGGCTCCTCTGCCCATAGAATTTTCCAGACAAAATACTGGAATGGGTTGCCATTTCCTCCTCCAGGAAATCTTCTCAACCCAGGGGTCTAACCCATGTTCCTTGTGTCTCCTGCATTGGCAGGTGGATTCTTTACCACTAGCACCAGTAGGGAATTAGCTATATGAAGGCAATGGCACCCCACTGCAGTACTCTTTCCTGGAAAATCCCATGGGTGGAGGAGCCTGGTGGGCTGCAGTCCATGGGGTCGCTAAGAGTCGGACACAACTGAGTGATTTCACGTTCACTTTTCACTTTCATGCATTGGAGAAGGAAATGGCAACCCACTCCAGTGTTCTTGCCTGGAGAATCCCAGGGACAGGGGAGCCTGGAGGGCTGCCGTCTATGGGGTCGTACAGAGTCAGACACGACTGAAGCGACTTAGTAGCAGCAGCATACATATATCCCCTCGTTTTTGGACTTCCTTCCCATTTAGGTCACCACAGAGCACCAACTAGAGATCTCTGTGCTATACAGTAGTTTTTCGTTGGTTATATATTTTGTACATATCATCAATAGTGCATATATCACTTACCTGTACTTAAACATGAAGTAATTTTCTTCTTTTTGTGTTTTAGCCCATTTACTTGAAATGTCTTTTCTAGTTTTTAAGGCATTGTATTATGAATGGCTCAAGCTAACCTTCACTCTAAAATGAATCTGTGTGCCCTAGTCCCTTCTGATGTCTTTCTTCTGAATTGCTGTCAGAAAAATTTAGTTTACCTAACTTTTCCTTTCTTGTTTTGAATTTGCTCCAAGTTCATGTAGGCCCAGAGCATGATTTTTGAAAATCATCTTTGGCTGTGGTTCCTCTTCAGTCTGAAAAAGGTAGTCTAGCAGGCAGATAAGAAAGAACAGGAATAGAATTAGATGCTTTCAGTTGCGAAAGCCATAAAGCACAAGAAAGCACAACTCAACAGTAACCCCACTCAAGGCTATTATGAGTATCTGAAATTGAGTTCTGTGTTGAAGAAGAATGTCTCCTAGGTATTGACAGTCTGTCTAGAGACTAACGTTGGGTTCATTGGCCTAAACTTGTTTATGAAAGAACTATAACACAAAAAATCTCCCTTTGTGGTCAGAAATATTTTATTGTTGTTGCCGTTTTTGTTCAGTTGCTCAGTCATATATGACTCTTTATGACCCCTTGTACAGAAATGTGTGGGACCCCTTAAAACACACAAGAGTATCTTCATATCTCAGATTTTATTTACAGACTGTGTTTGAGGAAAGCCCAGGTCTAGGAACTACTTTCTATCGTTAGAAAGGGAATTTTATTAACAATAATGACAATAAAATCATCATTGACTACTGACAGAGGAGCATGTCCTCATATTTTGCAGAAAGAAAATTATTGAAACAAAATTTGAATGTGTTTTTTAAATGGAGAAAGCTTTCACGAAGTCCAGAATTTCAGGGTCATGTGATTTGCATAAATGACATAGTGTTTTGATTAAAAAAAACAAATTATTTTATTTAAATTTGAGTTATCCCTTTTATGTGGAATGGACAGAATTTTTTGAATAATGAATATATTTTTAAAATTATATCTGAGACAATTGTAAATAGTGCCCTCTTGAAGGCTTTCATTTATTCTATCTTTGAGGAAATCGAGAGATATGTAAATTGCAATGCTTGAAATCGATGTGTAAAAGGAAACTATCCTCATTTATAAAATAAAGGAAAGATAATTTATTCAACTAACATTAATGTTGCTGTACAGGGGCTTATCTTGTGCTTTCAAATAATTTAAAAGATTATTTTAGTTTTGATATTTAAAAATGATTGACATGATGGTTCTGTTATGTGTAAATGGATTGCACAATGGACATATTTCTTTTGTTTACTGAGCTATGCTTTGTGCAAGAGAACTCATAAAAGCAAATATTTTGATAATTTGGGGGATATGATAAAGTTTATAAGAATTAAGTCTTTTTTTGAGCGATGAGAGAAACCAATTGTAAGAAGGATCTGATATATGAATTTCAAGGTAGAATTTTTATTGTGCATAATTTGGGGGTAATATTAAAGTGGTTATATAATAATTTTTTGCTCAAATTGGAGTCAGTGAGAGAGTATTGCTCTTGTAAGGTTTTTCATTGTTTAAAAAGAATGATATTTTAATGCAACTTTGACAAAGACTATGCTATTAATTTTTCCTGGATCCTATGTTGCAGTATCAGTTTAGGCATGTTTGCTTTAAATGACCGTGTACACTAATTAGAAAGAAAACAATTCACCAGGAGCTATATCAAATACAGCCTGCAGATGGTATGAGCTTTTTTCAAGGATCCATATTGTCCTTGGACTTGGCTGTTGTATTATACTTTAAATGGAATTGATTGTGTGGTTGTAATGAAAGTAACAGATTGATTTCTATCCAGTGTTGCAAAGAGTAAATAGAAAAATGTTCCTGTCTTGACCTGCATTCATAACCGATGGGATTTGCTGGCTTTGGACCCAATCCTTAATGAGATAAGATGCAAATGTAATAAACCTGGCTTCAAAGTTTAAGAATCTTTTCAATGCTCATCAAAGATGTTTCTTTTTGCATTTAGATGTGTTGTATTGATTATATCACAATCACCTAGGATATGTTACTTTCTTTAAATGCTATTCATAATTTATAGTGTAATTAGCATTCATATTTGCCTTTATAAACATACTAAGATTATTGAAGTGTGGGTTATAACATAATGGTATAGTTTATAATTGTCCTTAAAATTGAATTACTTCTTTTGGCTATTTAAGTGTATGATGATATTTTAACCTTGGATTTAAGTGATTATTTTTTTTAAATAAACATTTTTGGCTGTGGAGTAAATTTTTATATTCTAATATATTAAGTAAGGTGTAATATTAGTATATTTTACTAATCCATCATAATAGTATGTTTTCTGAAGGACTATTCCTGCTGAATATTCATTCAGAATTATCATTGTATTATTCATTAAAATATGAAATGCTTGTTTCCAATAGTGAACTCTTAGTCTCTTCCCCTCATTCCTTCCTTGATAATTTAGAGAATAAGCAAACGTGTGCTATAATTTTTACTCTGGTAGTCAGGGTTTTATGAGACTTTTCCCCTACTCACCCTCCATAAATAAAACTCAGGCCCACAAAACACAGAATTGAAAATATGACGTACAGTTAGGAACTTCACTTTACTATAAATGAAGGAATGCAAAAAAAAAAAAAAAAAGAGGAAAAAAGTAACAATTCATTTCTAAGCAACAGTTTCTTCACAAATTATGTGGCTTTTTTTGGATTTGTTTTATGTTTTGGGTAAAACAGTTTAGTGTAATGATGCTTAGATGAGACAAAACAAAACAAAAAAAAAAAAAAAAAAACAACAACTAACACATTTGACTGCCGATGTTTCTCAGTTGTAGCTTCCAAGAGCTCTCTCTGTTTTTCCTAGCCCACTTGATACCCTGCAGGTTGTGGCAGACAATTCACAGGAAAAGCTTAGACATCAGGCTTGCACGCTTCTTGACTCCATTTTAAACCTTTTGTTCACACCAGGGTGGCATTTTTTCACACTGCATGTGGCAGTTTTGACTCCTATCCAACTTGTCTTATAAAATCAAAGTCTGTGATTTTTTTTTTTTTTTTTTTTTACATTCACAGGGCTGCTTCCTGAACTGCTACTGCTGTTTGTGTCTTTCCTAGTGATTGGTTCAGAAGTTTAGAGCAAAATGTGTTTGAGGGAGGGGAAGGAAGAAGAAAGCAATATGAAAAATGTCCTGGCCTAAAACACAGGAAATACATTTTGAGTAAGACAGAGGTTGACTCTACAGAGAATATACATGAAAATCAAATACACTTCCCACTATTTTAATTGTTTTTGTGCAGTACTCTGTTGAATATACAGGTTAATTAAAAATATATTTAATGATATCACTTTCAGATTGCAAATGCCATTTTTTAAAGAACTATCACGTGATAGCAAAAGAAAAATCTCATTCTCGAATGAATATAATTATTTTCTCATATTATTTTATACTACTCAATGAGTGCAAATGAATTTTACTTTAAAATGTGATCATTCAGCATACCTTACTATTTGATTATAAGTTCAATCATGAATAAAATTAAACTTCTTTAAAAACATTATACTATGAAACACAACATTTCAATAATTCCTGTATCAACTTCATCATTCTTAAAGAGTTTTTCTTTCCCTTCTGTTTAATTAAAAACATCACTTTATTTCCCATTCGTCTCCTTCATACTTTTAACTAATAAATTACATGTCTATTTCAAATGAATTATATAAAGCCATATTTATGAAATAACAGCAGCAGAAGAAAATTTTAGCAAATGCAAAAGGTGTATGCCTTCGCATGTTTTTACAGAGTAGTTATTAGGAAGGATTTGAAAACTACAAGTAGGAAATCTCTGTTGATGATCTGGCAATAATAAATATATACATATACTTATCCTTTGGAATTCTTATTTTGTTTAAGGATTACCTTCTATTTGTATTAACAAAAGCATATAAAATATTCTGAAAATATTCCCTAGATATGTGATTCATTTCAGTATTATTCTCATAAGATATATATAAGAATTCAATTTTAATCAACAGATCAATGAGGATTATATAATTTCTTATATTTTCTGAAATTATACAATAGTCATTTTCTTTTATTTTTAAATTACTGCATTTTTAAAAGTAACAATTCAATTACAATATAAGGAGAAATGAAAATCTGGTTAATAGAAACAAATATTTAATGCAGCAATAAGTATTTGGTAATGATGTTAAATTTTAAAGTGAAAGAATCTTATTGCATATTTTCTTAAATTTTTAACTACAAAACCAACTTAAATAATTGAAGTCACTTTATTTAATTCAAGTTGTATACTTGATACATTGTAAAGAATCATTATAGTACTTTAATGAAAAAATACAAAAGCAGTAGCTATAGATTATAGTTTTTATGCCTTCTAGTGAATACCTACATGATTTCAGTGCTTCTGAATTATTCATTACAATATTTGAAATATGGAATATATCTGTTATATTGAAAAAGAACTCAATTTAGATTTTTCTTTCATTCCTTAGAACAACAAAGTATGATTGGCAAGAACATAGCAGAGAAATAGCACTTTATTGTAAATTCTGTAATAGTAGATATGCTAGCAGACAGAACAACCACTTCCTTTTCCTTTTATATATGGAAAACTACTTTACAACTCCTAGAAAGTATTTGAAAATAAAGCAAAAATGAAAAAAAAAATTTTTAAATAAGTAATTTCAAATGGATGCTGTAAATAAAATTCTGTTTAAAACAAAAAATATAGAATGGATTTAGTAGTCTGGAATTTTCTTGTGATTCACAGATATTGTATCAAGTACAGTTTTTTTGTTTGTTTGTCTTTTAGTCAATTTAAAATCTCTCCTCATTAGTAAAAAAAAGAAAGTAAAAATTGTTTACTCTTGAATATTAAAGTTTTATAAAGATCAAATAAAACCCTGTCATTAAAAACAAACAATTAACTGAAAGCAAATAAAATAACCAAACAAACACATACTTATTTAATTGATATTTAGTGTTAAGTCCTAATTTAAACCCTGACAGCATCTGGAAATCTAACAAACCATTTGAAATTAAGAATATGAAAAATACAAAAATAATCATCTAAGGAAATTAAAGCTTATGAAATAAAATTTACCTACTTTTGCAGCTCATATGTTTGTTGAAAACACGTTTGACTATTTCATGTGCATGCCAAAGAATGTAGAAATATTTTTAACTCATTTTTCATTATCTGGCATACAAAATTCCAACTTTTATTGCTTTCAGTTTCCTATTTCCTACCCTCCCCACCTACTCCCTCCGATTCTTCAGACTCTCTTCTGTCCAGCATTTCTTCTATTTGAGGTGAACAAAATAAGACCCCTAAACAGATACACACGAAATAACCTCTATCCAGCTGAAGAGAAATAGGTTTTCTGTCTTTAGCCTGTCCTTATATGTTAATAAAATCAGCTCATACATCCTGCCACCAAATTCAGCTTGGAAATAATCCTCTGCTACTTAAGGTTGGATGAAAAGAGTATTCATTGTGAATTATGTTTCATCTGTCACAATAACCTTCTTTATTCTGTCATGGACCTCCCCTTTGCCTGTGGCAATTAGCGAAAATAGATATGCCTTGAAGTATGGGATAGTGGTTTCTTAAAACAAAACAAAAACTGATACACATAGACAATGCTTACTAAGCAATATATTGAAAAAAACCATATCAAGCATTTTGATTCTGATTTTCTTAAAAGAATCAGTAAAATAATGTTTTAGAATGAGCAGGTGGGATTATGGTCATCGGTTATTGTTACCATAAGTTATTGATGAAAAGCAATGAATTATAATAGTATTAAAAATTAAATGTCAACAACATATTTTCATATTGCATACTTTCTAATTAAATCATGCCATAAGATACAAATTATAAATATATGGTATTATTTAACATAGCAAATGAGAGTAATACATTTATGTGCCTTTAAGTATATTTAAATATTCCAGACTAACACTTTCACAAATTTTTAAAAGGGGAAAAACAAAGAAAAAATTTTCCCTTCACATAGTTTATCAAACATTTTGTTTAACTCAAAATCAATATGATTATTTGATTTACTTACTCTTACAAATCACTGAAATTACCTTGAGGCAGTTCAAGTTCACCTTTCTGAAATTAAATCTGTTAAATGATAGACATCATCTAACCATCTTCTTAAGAAACCTCAACTTTCTGTCTTAACAAGATACAATTATACCACTTCTAGTTACAAATGAGTTAAACTAGATCATAAAAAGCTACAAAAGACAAAAAACAAAAACCAAAATATAGTTGAGGAAAAGAAAATGTTCCTTCAAAAGAAAGTCACTGCTGAAGTAATTCAGTCATCCTAACAGTTGGATGAAATAAAAACACACAATTTAAGCTAACACGAAATTCATAGTCTGAAAAAAAAATTCTTGAGACTAAAAGGAAAACCTTTTTTGGCCCACTGCACAGGTTGGGCACAAAAGTGCTTGCTAAGCTATCTATTTCACACATGCAACGACAGAAGGTTCGATATTCATTCGATCGATGAGTGAAAAGGCACAATGGCAAAATCAGACAGACTTCTTTTCAAATACAGATCTCCAATGTCCCCCTACAGTCTACAGATGCACGGCTGGTGGTGTGGCTCAGACGGAGCAAGGGTTACATCAAGGCTGTTCTCTGGACCGTGCAAACAGTCTAGACCAATGACCTGCAGCATCATGGCCTTTGAAGAAGAGGCAAGTTCGGTCATGATGAAGAAAAATCAAGGCGTACCCCTTTTAACAATAGGGAGCAAGCAGCTCGAGGCTGCAAAGAGGTAAGCAGGGGTAAGAAGAAACCGGCATCTGCTTCCATGGTTACAGGCCAACTATGAGAACCTTGCTTTTCAAGGGAGCCTGTTCTCAGGCTCCCTCACGGGGTATGTCATGCATTATAAGCAAAGGCAGGTTGAGCTGAAATCCGCATAGTTATTTCAGAGTAAAATGATACGGAGCACATGGCTGGCAGAAAAAAAAAAAAAAGTCACATGACTATTAAGAACCAGACTTGGGCTATTTCAGAATAGAATTTTTTTTCTTAAACCAGTTTAAGAGAAGACAGTAAATTTGTATAAAACGAAGAGCCATGATAAACATGATTTTCATTTCTCAGGCTTTTATGTGAGCAGAGGTCAAGGGTCAAAATAATACCTCCCATTCCATGGCAGGATCATGAAGCCTATTGTTAATATAACTTTATGATGGATAGCATTTAAAAATATTTCCATGTTTTGCTGCACTATAAGATAGAATATATGCTCTTGTGAATCTCTGTGTTCTGACTCTCTTTGATTTCCTGCCCTGGCTCATCCCCTGTTTATGTTCATTTCCACGGTTAGATCTCATGGGGAAAGGTAGGAGATTTGGTGAGAAACTTCCTTGCTGTGGAAGTAAAAGCTAAGAAAGTGTGGCGTTTCCTCTGCCTTTTGAAACATGCTTATAGTGAATTCCGATCTATGCCAAAATTATGAGCCTCTGACGGTAGTTCTGTTTCTAATCCATGTATTTATATTTTATTCACTGCTTGGTACGTCAGTGAACATATAGACTTTTTTTTTCCTTTTCTGTGAAATGTTAAATTGTTAAAGTTGAATTTTGTGATACGCTGCATTGGCAGCTAAAGCTATTTGGATAAAAAGTTGACAAATATAAAATGCAGCTTATTCTGTATTATTAAGGATCAGTCTAAGTTACAAAAAATGTAGCCATAATGTAGATAGATAAAACGTTCCTATAACAATGTAGCATGACTGAATATTAGAAAAGTTCATATTTGTCTTTCTTCCAATGATGGACAATTAGCTCTAGATATTCCATGCAGTTTATACTTGGAGCGATTTTTAAGTGTACTGTTAAAAGTAGAAAGAAAGAAAGTAAAGAAGGTTCCAAAGGGCAAAGTATAAAACAACTTTCATTAAATTTATTTTTCAGAAGTTACGTTTGTTACTATAAATGAGTACCATATGGCTTGTATATAACTAATCATTTCAAATACCTACTTTGAAGGAAAATTACCATGTAGCATTACAAAAGCAATTAAGTGTTGGTGACCATGATAGCAACAATTTTTGCTCTCAGCTGAGAAATCCGAAGGNTCTAGACCAATGACCTGCAGCATCATGGCCTTTGAAGAAGAGGCAAGTTCGGTCATGATGAAGAAAAATCAAGGCGTACCCCTTTTAACAATAGGGAGCAAGCAGCTCGAGGCTGCAAAGAGGTAAGCAGGGGTAAGAAGAAACCGGCATCTGCTTCCATGGTTACAGGCCAACTATGAGAACCTTGCTTTTCAAGGGAGCCTGTTCTCAGGCTCCCTCACGGGGTATGTCATGCATTATAAGCAAAGGCAGGTTGAGCTGAAATCCGCATAGTTATTTCAGAGTAAAATGATACGGAGCACATGGCTGGCAGAAAAAAAAAAAAAAGTCACATGACTATTAAGAACCAGACTTGGGCTATTTCAGAATAGAATTTTTTTTCTTAAACCAGTTTAAGAGAAGACAGTAAATTTGTATAAAACGAAGAGCCATGATAAACATGATTTTCATTTCTCAGGCTTTTATGTGAGCAGAGGTCAAGGGTCAAAATAATACCTCCCATTCCATGGCAGGATCATGAAGCCTATTGTTAATATAACTTTATGATGGATAGCATTTAAAAATATTTCCATGTTTTGCTGGACTATAAGATAGAATATATGCTCTTGTGAATCTCTGTGTTCTGACTCTCTTTGATTTCCTGCCCTGGCTCATCCCCTGTTTATGTTCATTTCCACGGTTAGATCTCATGGGGAAAGGTAGGAGATTTGGTGAGAAACTTCCTTGCTGTGGAAGTAAAAGCTAAGAAAGTGTGGCGTTTCCTCTGCCTTTTGAAACATGCTTATAGTGAATTCCGATCTATGCCAAAATTATGAGCCTCTGACGGTAGTTCTGTTTCTAATCCATGTATTTATATTTTATTCACTGCTTGGTACGTCAGTGAACATATAGACTTTTTTTTTCCTTTTCTGTGAAATGTTAAATTGTTAAAGTTGAATTTTGTGATACGCTGCATTGGCAGCTAAAGCTATTTGGATAAAAAGTTGACAAATATAAAATGCAGCTTATTCTGTATTATTAAGGATCAGTCTAAGTTACAAAAAATGTAGCCATAATGTAGATAGATAAAACGTTCCTATAACAATGTAGCATGACTGAATATTAGAAAAGTTCATATTTGTCTTTCTTCCAATGATGGACAATTAGCTCTAGATATTCCATGCAGTTTATACTTGGAGCGATTTTTAAGTGTACTGTTAAAAGTAGAAAGAAAGAAAGTAAAGAAGGTTCCAAAGGGCAAAGTATAAAACAACTTTCATTAAATTTATTTTTCAGAAGTTACGTTTGTTACTATAAATGAGTACCATATGGCTTGTATATAACTAATCATTTCAAATACCTACTTTGAAGGAAAATTACCATGTAGCATTACAAAAGCAATTAAGTGTTGGTGACCATGATAGCAACAATTTTTGCTCTCAGCTGAGAAATCCGAAGGTAGTTTGGTAATGTGTTCCTTCATGGTGATGGTGTGTTTTGAACTAGGTTCATGGCTAAAGGTATGCATTTTTTTTTCTTTCAGTGTGATAAGAAACATTTCTTTCTATGCTTGTATGGTAAGGGAATCGTATAGGATTAAAAAAATGAACTATCGAAGTGTTACTCTTTTAACATATAATACTTCATACACTGCTATAAGCAGTGAACACATTATCTTAAAGCAGTCATGTTGTAGTTTCTTGAAATAATTCACGTGCTTCTAAGGTAATTCAACATCAGAGTTTCTTTGATGAAACAGCAGATCATACTTGCTGCCAAAGGTCAAGTGCCAGCTATTTCTTCTGCGGAAAATCTACCTCTCAATTCTCTAAAGGAAAACAAAACAAAAGCAAATGCACTAAAGTTTATGGTTTGCATGATAATTTGTGGGTTGTGGTTCAAGGAAAGAGAGGCTGTTGCAAGAAATCTGTTGCAAAATAAATAGCTGAATTCTTGGGGCTCTTTTGACTATTAACATTCAACCATTAGTCTTGCTCTTTTGTTTTTCAAGACATACTCAATTTTATGAATATTTATGTGTATATATAAATTACACTAATTTGCCAAAAGTAGATATAGGTTAAACACTTAGAGACATTCTCACAGACTCAGATGGATAGTTACTGAAATGCTACTGCTTTAATGTACTAATATTGCTTAAACATACTAATATAACATACTAAAATACTCAGATATTTAATACCGAGTACTTATGGGGAAAATAACAGCCTCCTTCCTTAAGAAAGATTATATTTGAGGTATTAAATAGCTGAGTATTGTGTCCATACTACCTGTATTTTGCAATAAAATTCCACTCAGGTAACAAGATATATTAGATTTAAACATGTCTTAGAATTAAACATTGGAATGATTGGTGTTTTTTTCCCTCCCCATTATAAAATCAGAAACAGAAGGACTAAAATTGGCCTTGCCTAATGGGCCTCCCAGGCAGTTAGTGGTAAAGAACCCATCTGCCAATGCAGGAGACATGAATTTGATCCCTGGGTTTTAAGATCCTCTGGAAGAGGAAGATATGGCCACCCACTCCAGATTCTTGCCTGGAAAATCCCATGGACAGAGGAAACTACAGACAATCAGGTCCCGAAGAGTCCAACACGACTGAGCCACTGAGCACACAAGCACACACAGTGGAGACTCGCTCATATAAGAGAGATAAAAGCACTGAAATTTTCAATGCCTTGATGTCTAATAGTGCACAGCATATAGTAGATGCTCAATAAAATGTCTCTATTAAATAAGTAAACCTGTAACTGCACTAAAGAATCAATTACCTAAATGTAATTTAATCTCATGAAATGTAGGACAGTATCTTCTCTAGATATCAATACTAATGTATCTTTTCTTACCTTTTTCTCTAGACCTTTCTATATAAGTGTCACTGATTTGTGATTACTGAAAGCCCATAATGTATGCAGTGAGACTTGAAATGTACAGTCAGAACCACACTTCCCTAATAGGATTTGATGAAACACTATTTTTCTGAAAGATGTTCTGGAACCAAAAAAAAAAAAAAAAAAATCAAAAAGTCAAATAATTATGAGAGGGATATTAAATAATCTTAAATAGGTTTCTCATATAAGATACTTTCCAGGACATTTAAAAGCTAAATATATGGTGTATCCTTAAGCGGGGCATACACTTGACACTGCTTTCCAAAGTTATTTATTTAATCAACTTTGTTCATAAAATAATATGACCTGATTTCAGTGATATACTGAAGTTGGCTAACACTAGCTTGGATGAGCTACTATTCTACTCCTTCCTAATCTCTGTTTTTAAGAGACAGCATTTTCTTGTTTGAAATCAGCCTGTGGCAGAAGTATTTGCACCATAGAAATCAGCAAATTCTACAAATAAGAGTTGCTTTTTCTCTTCCTTTTTTTCAGAATCAAGTTGTTAAACAGTTACCAGCATGACGTTATCTAATTTCCTCTCACTCCCTCTTTGTAGGTAAATTATGACCACTAAAAGGTCAACAGGTTCAGAAGTTTTCTATTTGTCAACCTGTCTAAAAGAAGTTTTCTATTTATCATCCTGTCTAAAACACAAAACTATTTAAATCAATTATGAAGACTAGATATAAAGAGAAAGTCAATCATGGAAAATAATAGACGCTCCAATTTTTCTTTAAAGATTTACCATTTATATCAGGAAATAGTATAGTCTATCTTTCTGATTTCTCTAATTTACCTGAATAAGCATCTATATTTATCTCTTTATACTTTTTCTAACAAAATATTTACGTTTTGTTACTTGTCTACCCTAACACTAATTTGTGTAATTGATTTGTTAATTGTCTAATCATTCCTGAGTTCCTGAGAAAATATTTCTGAAAACTACCAGACAGCTTATAAATGTATCTCTAACTTTAACTTACTTATCATTGAATTTTTATAAAACTGAGATGAAGTATCACAAAGTAACTTATACTCTTGTATTGCATATCATTTAATTTTGGGTATATTATCAATTGTATTTACCCACTTGTCCTCAGAAAACAAAAATGGAAAATCCATGAGTAGAGGAATTGAGATACACGTTTGTAACAGACAAGCCACTTAGTTCCCATTTGATCTTTTACCTACTAAATTCCTATGAGTGGGCTTCCCTTGTGGCTGAGCTAGTAAAGAATCCGCCTGCAATGTCGGAAACCTGGATTCAGTCCCTGGGTTGGGAAGATCCCCTGGAGAAGCGAAAGGCTACCCACCCCAGTACTCTGGCCTGGAGGATTCCATGGACTGTATAGTCCTTGGGGACGCAAAGAGTCAGACACAACTGAAGAACTTTCACTCAGTCACTCACTATGGGTAGGTTATAGCTGAAATCTTTAAATATTGGGTGGATTATAAGTATAGATACTTGGCTACGTAGGCATGACTTAGAATCATAAATGAATTATTTTTTCGCCCTTGATGCCTGAAGAATGAGTTCTATGATGACATGCTTTGAAGGCTCTCTGGGATCTATTTTGTGACAATAAGCAGGATGATTTATAATATGATTGGAGAAAGGAATGGCAACCTATCCTGGTATTCTTGCTGCAGAATCCAAAGGACAGAGGAGCCTGGTGGGCTACAGTCCATGGTGTTGCAGAGTCAGACGTAACTGAGCAACTAACACACACACTTCCAATTTACCTTTCCAATCTCATAGACCCAAAACATTGTATTTCACTTCATATAGCTCACAAAGTAGTTAATTTGAGTGTCTATCTTCGGGCCAAATATTGTGCTATTCATTAGGAATTTAAACATGATTAATATAGATCTCTGCCTTTTGGTAGTCCACAGTAAAATATGAAAAGAAAGCAGCTTAAATGTGCTAATATCATGAGAGAAAATCATCTAAATATAACTCTGTCTACTATAGATCCAACATACATCTATATCATGAAAGCCAAGAATTCTATGAATTTAATCCCAGAATCTCATATACTGTCTGGATTCTACTCTCATCACATAATATATGTCACAGAGAGCTTCATATTCATAAAGACAGTTATGAACTGCACAATGAAGACGTATGCATGCTTATTCGGTCTCTCGATCATGTCTGACTCTTTGCAACCCCATGGACTGCAGCCCACCAGCCTCCTCTGCCCATGAGATTCCCCAGACAAGAATACTGGGGTGGGTTTCCATGCCCTCCTCCAGGGGATCTTCTCTACGCCTCCAGCATTGGCAAGTGGACCCTTTACCACTGAGCCACCTGGGAAGCTACAGTCAAGAGGATGAAGAAATAATTCTTAATATATATTCAAGTAAAGGGTAAGTGGAAACAGATAAATTACAGAAACTAACTGTGCAGTATATTTATAAAATTGAAGAAGCAGTACACATAGTCAAGATGCTCAAAGAATATGAGCATCTTATCATTATCATAAGATATCATTATCATATCAGACATCCAACTTAGATGATATTGTGTGTGTATGTGTATTTGTATGTATGAAAAGAAATGTGTTGAATGCTCATTGATTAAGATATTACCTGTAAAAAAAGATATTACTTGTTGAAAAATCATTTAAACATATTAATATCATGTTTCTGAGAAATCAAAAGCCAATCAAAAGTTGTAAAAGGCTTTACTTTGTTATCATATCAGCCATATTGAACATAGTACACAATTTTAGCATTGGATAATTATCTCCCCAGTGCCATATAATATGGAACTCTTCTTCACAATTTTGAAAACAAATTAATGCAAAATATTTATGCATGAAAGATTAACTTCTTTAGTATAAGGTTTTTAATGAAAAATAATTTTGATTTTTATTTGATAACTCAAACACTATTTATAAAGACTATTATCATTCAGTTTTAGAAGGAAAAAATAAATATCATTTCATGTTTTTAAGACACTATCTTGCCTTTTTATAACAAAAAAAATTGTTTTTTAAAAAAATTCTATCTAGAGAACTTGATTCATATTTCTGAGCCTAGCTCAACTCTCTTCCCTTTTGAAAATGTTTTCCTTCTTTCTGGAACATCTTCACTTTCTACTTTTCCCTACCTCTTATTCACTCATATTCTTTTTCCTTCTAATTTATATTTATTATAATATTGAGTATTGTTTGTAATTTTTGCTGAGCAGAAAAATGTAGATGGCAATGGGAACATTTTAAAATACATGTGGGAATCATCACACTCTAAAGCTACAGTAATTGAATATAAAACTCAGCTCTGAAATTTCACTTTTTAAAAAATGATTTGCCTATCTTAAAAAATACAAAATAAAATAACCTCTCACCTTTCTGAAAGGAGAGACAAACTTCCTGCTTTTGTCCATTCTCTTACCTGAGGCATGAGTGGTACATGTGTTTATTATAAGCCATGCATAGGCTCCTTTATTGCCTTGTAGTGTTTGTTATTACTAACATGATATCATCAGAAGGAATTTCCCTTAATTAGCACGTCACAGACTTCATATTTTGATTGAGCATCAAACTCATTCTACTTAGCTGTTGTATGTATGTGTATGTGTTAACCCCCAGATGTTAACACGTGCTGAAATAGGCATATTTCAATACCTTGTTTTTACAGATGACTGCCAACAATTGTGCTTGCTCTATTACTTTGTGCTCCCTTTGGTATTCTTTTTTCTCAGAGACATGATAGAATTTCTAATATGCCCAACAGACTTCTCAGATTTGTGTTAATTAAAAAGAGACTTCATTTAAATATATGTTTTTCTTTAAGGACCATATTCATGGACCTAAACTATGTTCCTTTCTAATGTATATGTATATGATATTCAATCTTATTTGTAATAATTAATAATAGTTATTTCATTCTCTCCAAGAGTAATATTTTTGTATGATGGCTTTATGGCTGTCTATATATATATATATACATATATACACATAAATCCCATAGTGGGCTTCCTTTGTGGCGCTAGTGGTAAGGAACCATCTGCCAATGCAGGAGATGTAGGAGACCCGGGTTCGATCCCTGGGTTGGGAAGATCCCCTGGAGAAGGAAGTAGCCACCCACTCCAGTATTCTTGCCTAGAGAATCCCATGGTCAGAGGAACCTGGCAGGCTACAGTCCATAGGGTTGCACAGAGTCGGATACAACTGAAGTGACTTAGCACACACGCATATCCTAAATTATGTTTTATATATTTGCCTATGTGTATATCTACGAAGGCAGACAGATTTATATTCAAATCTGTATCAGGTAAGCAGTTCACTTTAAGATTATTTCAAATCACCAGGGAATATTGCTAATATTCAGATTCTGATTCAGGTGTCTGGGATTGGAGTCTGAGATTTTGTGTTTTTAATAAGACCCCAGGGATGGCAATTTTGCTGGCCTGTGGAAAATAGAATATCGAGGAGTTAGAGACCTCCTAGTAAGGACTTCAAGTTTTGACTTTGTCCCTGATTCTGATCTTAACTTAGAGATTTAATCCTTTTGATTTGTTGCTTACTTATAAAATGGGTGGAATCTTGTTTCTACTGCTTCTTCATGGAATTGTTCTGTGGTCCAAATTAAATTAATTTAAAGTGATCCTGATGCTGGGAAAGATTGAAGGCAGGAGAAGTGGGTGACAGAAAAAGCTCGTTGAATGGCATCACCAACTCAGCGGACATGAGTTTGAGCAAACTCTGGGCAATAGTGAAGGACAGGCAAGTCTGACATGCTGCAGTCCATGGGGTCACAAAGAGCTGGACGTGACTGAGCAACTGAACAACAACAAAGCAAGCTTTATAACAAAAGAGCAGAGGAGGTAATACAGATATTTCTTCTTATCCTTTGAATATTATATTTTAGCCCAGTGACCTAATTTCTGTTGATCTCTGCCCATTTGGCCTGAAATGATGGGCCTAGTTTTATGATTATTTTCTGATAGTTCTTTATTCTCATAAATCCTTCACTTTGTGTTTATTTATTGAGGTATTAACCCAACAGCTAATGACTGAGTAGCTACTGTGCACCATACCTTGTGACAGCTTCTAAAGATACAATGAGCTTCTTTCACTTCCGTCGTTCATTCTTTCAAATAATTTCATTTATTGACTTCAGTCTGTGATTTTTTCTTTCTTCCTTCAATAAAATGTTGGGATCATTTATCTGAAGGTTACATTTTTTTTTTCTCTTTGAACTAGTTTTATCGAGTTTCAAAATATTTCTAATTCTAATTTTGACAGACCTCTGCAAAAGGAACAGAAAATTGAAGAAAGTACAGAAGGCACAGCCCTTTACCAAAGCATTTAAATTTTACTTGGGGAATGGTATATTTAACAGTTCCTCAAACAGCTGTAATAGTCCAAAGCAGGGTATGACTGGTGTCATCCGACTTTGAAGAATGTTATGTGAAAGGGTAAAATTCACAGCTGACTTGGGGATTTGCAGAGTCTTCTTAAAGATGGATAATTGTGACAGAAAGAGACAAGAGAAAGAAAAGGGTAGATATTAAAGATGGAGCAAATCATACCTTCCCTCTCTTTGCTTTTGTTCATGTTGAATGCCTTAAATAATCTGACACGGGTAAAAAGATTTTAGAATATCTTTTTAAGTATGGTATGTATGATGTAAAGTTGGAAATTCTCATAGAAATCGCACTGTGATGACCTTGAATGTCAGCTACCAGATCTGAATTTGGGGGGGAGCATTAAGGAATCTTTGAAGGTTGGTTTTCCTGTCATACATTCAAAATCCACCTTTAATTCAACCTTGGAGAATTTAAACACAAATCAATTGCATGAACTCAATTCATATAGAGCAGATTGACAACCTCCTGGTCCTGGTAATCTTTTGCAAGTTTCCATCAGATCAGCATGGCATCATTGGCATGGTGTAATGGACTGTTTGAGGACACCTGGCTGCTAGGTAAGCCCTGTGTACTAACTTGCTAGTCTGTTGACCTTAGAGAAGGCACCGACTTCTATAAGTCTTAGGCTCCTTTTCTTCAGTTAAGTTCAGCCACTCAGTCGTGTCTGACTCTTCACGACCCAATGGAGTGCAGCACGCCAGGCTTCCCTGACCATCACCAACTCCCAGAGCTTGCTCAAACTCATGTCCACCGAGTCGATGGTGCCATCCAACTATTTCATCTTCTGTCATCCTCTTATCCTCCTATCTTCAATCTTTCCCTGCATCAAGGTCTTTTCCAAAATATCAGTTTTTCGCATCCAGTGGGCAAAGTATTGGAGTTTCAGCTTCAGCCCTTCCAATGATTATTCCAGGACTGATTTACTTTAGGATTGACTAGTTTGAACTCCTCGCTGTCCAAGGGACTCTCAAGAGTCTTCTCCAACACCACGGCTCAAAAGCATCAAATCTTTGATGCTCAACCTTCTTTATGATCCAACTCTCACATCCATACATGACTACTGAAAAAAACACAGCTTGACTAGATGGACATTTGTCTGCAAAGTAGTATCTCTGCTTTTTAATATGTTGTCTAGGTTTGTCATAGCTTTTCTTCAAAGGGGCAAGTGTCTTTTAATTTTATGGCTGCAGTGACTTTGGAGCCCCAAAAATGTCTCTGTTAATGATTGGAATAATGAACTCTGCCTATTTTCAGAGGTCATCATGAGAGAAATATGGTAAATAAATGTGAAAACATAAACTTTGAAAGTATAAAGGTCTGTACAAATATAAGCATTCCCCCTTGAATTTTTTCTCTTCCTCTCCATCCCTCTTTGGGGTAGAACATTGGAAAAAGTGATCATTTCTGCCTCCTTTTCCTTCTCCTTTAAATGAAATATCTTCTTACTCCATTGTTTTAGGATTCACTGTGCACTTTTTGAGAACACATCTAACAATTGACTTGATTTACCTGTTCATGTTTGGCTTTCCTGGTGGTGCAGTGGTAAAGAATTCGCTTCCCAATGCAGGAGAAGGAGGTGATTGCAGATTCGATCCCTGGATTNATCCTTTGAATATTATATTTTAGCCCAGTGACCTAATTTCTGTTGATCTCTGCCCATTTGGCCTGAAATGATGGGCCTAGTTTTATGATTATTTTCTGATAGTTCTTTATTCTCATAAATCCTTCACTTTGTGTTTATTTATTGAGGTATTAACCCAACAGCTAATGACTGAGTAGCTACTGTGCACCATACCTTGTGACAGCTTCTAAAGATACAATGAGCTTCTTTCACTTCCGTCGTTCATTCTTTCAAATAATTTCATTTATTGACTTCAGTCTGTGATTTTTTCTTTCTTCCTTCAATAAAATGTTGGGATCATTTATCTGAAGGTTACATTTTTTTTTTCTCTTTGAACTAGTTTTATCGAGTTTCAAAATATTTCTAATTCTAATTTTGACAGACCTCTGCAAAAGGAACAGAAAATTGAAGAAAGTACAGAAGGCACAGCCCTTTACCAAAGCATTTAAATTTTACTTGGGGAATGGTATATTTAACAGTTCCTCAAACAGCTGTAATAGTCCAAAGCTGGGTATGACTGGTGTCATCCGACTTTGAAGAATGTTATGTGAAAGGGTAAAATTCACAGCTGACTTGGGGATTTGCAGAGTCTTCTTAAAGATGGATAATTGTGACAGAAAGAGACAAGAGAAAGAAAAGGGTAGATATTAAAGATGGAGCAAATCATACCTTCCCTCTCTTTGCTTTTGTTCATGTTGAATGCCTTAAATAATCTGACACGGGTAAAAAGATTTTAGAATATCTTTTTAAGTATGGTATGTATGATGTAAAGTTGGAAATTCTCATAGAAATCGCACTGTGATGACCTTGAATGTCAGCTACCAGATCTGAATTTGGGGGGGAGCATTAAGGAATCTTTGAAGGTTGGTTTTCCTGTCATACATTCAAAATCCACCTTTAATTCAACCTTGGAGAATTTAAACACAAATCAATTGCATGAACTCAATTCATATAGAGCAGATTGACAACCTCCTGGTCCTGGTAATCTTTTGCAAGTTTCCATCAGATCAGCATGGCATCATTGGCATGGTGTAATGGACTGTTTGAGGACACCTGGCTGCTAGGTAAGCCCTGTGTACTAACTTGCTAGTCTGTTGACCTTAGAGAAGGCACCGACTTCTATAAGTCTTAGGCTCCTTTTCTTCAGTTAAGTTCAGCCACTCAGTCGTGTCTGACTCTTCACGACCCAATGGAGTGCAGCACGCCAGGCTTCCCTGACCATCACCAACTCCCAGAGCTTGCTCAAACTCATGTCCACCGAGTCGATGGTGCCATCCAACTATTTCATCTTCTGTCATCCTCTTATCCTCCTATCTTCAATCTTTCCCTGCATCAAGGTCTTTTCCAAAATATCAGTTTTTCGCATCCAGTGGGCAAAGTATTGGAGTTTCAGCTTCAGCCCTTCCAATGATTATTCCAGGACTGATTTACTTTAGGATTGACTAGTTTGAACTCCTCGCTGTCCAAGGGACTCTCAAGAGTCTTCTCCAACACCACGGCTCAAAAGCATCAAATCTTTGATGCTCAACCTTCTTTATGATCCAACTCTCACATCCATACATGACTACTGAAAAAAACACAGCTTGACTAGATGGACATTTGTCTGCAAAGTAGTATCTCTGCTTTTTAATATGTTGTCTAGGTTTGTCATAGCTTTTCTTCAAAGGGGCAAGTGTCTTTTAATTTTATGGCTGCAGTGACTTTGGAGCCCCAAAAATGTCTCTGTTAATGATTGGAATAATGAACTCTGCCTATTTTCAGAGGTCATCATGAGAGAAATATGGTAAATAAATGTGAAAACATAAACTTTGAAAGTATAAAGGTCTGTACAAATATAAGCATTCCCCCTTGAATTTTTTCTCTTCCTCTCCATCCCTCTTTGGGGTAGAACATTGGAAAAAGTGATCATTTCTGCCTCCTTTTCCTTCTCCTTTAAATGAAATATCTTCTTACTCCATTGTTTTAGGATTCACTGTGCACTTTTTGAGAACACATCTAACAATTGACTTGATTTACCTGTTCATGTTTGGCTTTCCTGGTGGTGCAGTGGTAAAGAATTCGCCTGCCAATGCAGGAGAAGGAGGTGATTGCAGATTCGATCCCTGGATTGGGGAAGATCCCCTGGAGAAGGAAATGATAACCCACTCCAGTGTTCTTGCCTAGGAAATCCCATGGAGAGAAGCCTGGTGGGCTACAGTCCACAGGATCACAAAGAGACACAACTGAACAAGCACACACACACTCTCTTATACTTTTTCAAGACCTGAAAATCATCCATAAAGCTGTTCTTTGTCTTTTATCCTATAATTTTTTTTTTTCATATACAGACTGTACTAACTTCATCATGATTCTGACCTTAGCTTATATATCACCTCTTAAAACATTCACCAGTGACAGGCCGTGGGATTGCCCCCTCCCCCTCCACCAATGGGATCATTTACTATCCTCCTTTATTTGCTTTATGGCACTTTTCATTACCTTCAATTACTTTCTGCTTATATTTGCTTATATACTGTATGTCTCGAGTCAATACAATTTTATTAGTTCATTATGTGACATGACAGTGTGATAGCAACATAGAATCTGTACCAATGTGTGTGTCCTTAAGGAGACAAACAGGAATAAATACTGAGAACAATAAATGACAGCCCACTCCAGTATTCTTGGCTGGGAAATCCCACGGACAGAGGAACTTGATTCATGGATTCACAAAAGAGTTGGACACGACTTGGTGATCGAGCAACAACAGCTATGTATAAACATCAGGTGGTTAAAAAGAAGAATGTGCTGCAAAGAAGAGAGTAAGCTGAAGATTGCACAGGAAACATTAGGCCATTCTATGTTAGACACTCGGGGCAGGTCCCTGTCGGGGCTGCTTATTCAAAGAGCAGAAGTAAGGGACCAAGATAAGAGCGTGTATAGACAAAAAGGGTTCCGAGCATGAGAAAAGTGAGGACTGAGAGTGTTCTGTTTGTCTTTCTCCCAGTCTCCTTTCCTCACATCTTCCTTCCTGCCTGCCCACCTTATTTCCTCTTTCCTTCCCTCTTCTTTCTCTTTCTGCCCCCCTCTTACCTTCCTTCTCTCCCCTTCCTTTTCTGCTCCTTTTTCTTCCTTGCTTCGCTCATTACTTTCCTGTCTGCCTGCCTTCGTTCTCTTCTTCTTCCTCCTCTTTCATTTCTTGCTTGCTTTTCTTCTTTCCAGCCTCCCTATCTCCATCTGTCCTTCCCTCCTTCATTATTTTCTTTGTTTCTCTCCTTTCTTTTCCTTTCTTTTGTAAAGTTACAACTATTTATTGTTTATTAAAGTTGTAGACAAACTTTTACCAACCCATCTCTGAGAAGACATTTGAAGTTCTTTATAGCAGTCCAAGTGATAGATGATGGTGGCTTAGCCCAGAGTAGTAGTGAATGAGGATATAGGAAGTGGTCGAGTTTTGCAAGCAATCTTCAGAGGAAGCACAGGCAAGCAGCTTTGCTCCATGATTGAGAAAATCCTGCACCAAGGGTGCTTTCTAGGTTTTTAACCTAAGTAATTGATAGCGTAGCTGCCATTGATTGAAACACCAATAACTTCAAGAACAGTTTTGGGAGTGAGTGTCAAGAATTTGGTTTGGTATATATAACGATTGGGATATTTATTTCGCCTATCCAAATGGAGATGTCTTGTAGACATTTGAATACTTGAGTCTGGCACTCAGGGAAGAAGTCTGGATTAGTGATATCAGTTTGAGTATCATTTCTAAAGAGAATGGCAAGCACCTGTTCTTCATAATTTAAATGGGAACTATTGGCATATCAGGTTTTCAAGGTTTTCATGAAGAGTAGAGAAGCCATGTTATTACACGGCTGTTGCATCTTGTTGAGACTGCTGAGTCAGGTGTTCTCTTAATACATTTTTTAAATAATAAATTTCTTTAACAAAGTAAAATTTGCCATGAATTGATTAAAGCACTGTTTGTTGTTTCCCCAGTTCGATTTCATGCTTATGCTTCTTCGAACCAATCGGTTACAGTCATCATTTCTCAAAAATCTGGATCCAGGACTCAGAGCTGCCTGCATCAGAATTAAATGGCTGTATTTTAAAATGTAGAATCCTACACTCAAATACTTAATCATATTAGTCTGGTGACCCACGAATCTACATGATTATTAACACGTGCATGAACATCTAGCCACTTCTGCTATGGTGTATAAAGTATATTATCTTTTTAAAAATCTTTTTTGATTCTTTCATTTTAAAAAGTTTTTAATGATTGTTTATGTTACTTACATAGTTAAACCTGCCAACTCATATTCCAAGTTGCTAGAAGAAAACTGATTTTAATTAGAAAGATGAAATCATTAGTTGAGCAACATAATGATGAAACTAATTTATCATTCCCTTTTTTTCTAACAGTATAGTTTCAGGGTAAACAGCAGCTTTAGGGGGAACTTTCCAGGTTGCACAGTGGTAAAGTATCCACCTGCCAATGAAAGTGACTTAGAAAAAGCATGTTTGATCCCTGAGTCAGGAAGATCCCCTGGAGGAGGAAAGAGCAACCCACTCCAGTGGTTCTGCCTGGAGAATCCCACGGACAGAGGAGCTGGAGGGCTACAATCCACGGGGTCGCGAAGAGTTGGCATGACTGAGTGACTGAAGATGCAGGGACATAGATTTAGGATATACTGTTCCAATAGAAACACTTGATTTTGATGGTGGATATTGAATTGCTTTGGTAATCTAAAATGTTTGCTAAGTATTTCTGATTCTCCCTTGCTCTGGGCATGTAATAGAAATGTGTTGCATTTTCTAGTCCTCTTGTGGTTTAAGTGGGCACAGAAGAGGAGAGGCCAATAAGTACTGTTCCCGGGGCCAGAACATTTACTTATCAGCATTCCTTCATCTTACATCTTTCCCTGTACTTGAGATGGAGGCTGCCCTGTTATCCTATTTTGCTGAGTTTTTGTGATGAGCAGAGCTCCTCTGCCCATCTGCAATAACACTTAGGGCGAATCAGAAGTGCAGCTTTGCAATTTTAAGCTACTAGGATGGGGACTGGTTATTACTGTAGCACAATCTACTTTCTCTAGAAGAACTGAGTTACTTGGGCCTGAGTTATCTCCCTTTCAAAAGGAGATATTGTGAATTGACTGAATCAACCTATGTTACCTCATTCTTCAACAAATGTCAGTTCAGGTCAGTTCATTTCAGTTGCTCAGCCACGTCTGACTCTCTGCGACCCAGTAGACTGCAGCACATCAGCCTTCCCTGTCCATCACCGACCCCCAGAGCTTGCTCAAACTCATGTCCATTGACGCGGTGAAGCCATCTAACCATCTCAGCATATGTCATCCCTTTCTCCTCCTGCCTTCAAGCTTTCCCTGCATCAGAGTCTTTTCCAGTGAGTCAGTTCTTTGCATCAGGTGGCCAAAGTATTGTCACAAATGTCCAGAATTGTGTCAATATACACCTCTTCTCATTTAACTTTGCTACTAGACAGCATATTAAAAAGCAGAGCCACTACTTTACCAACAAAGGTCCGTCTAGTCAAAGCTATGGTTTTTCCAGTAGTCGTGGATGGATGTGAGAGTTGGACTATAAAGAAAACTGAGCGCCGAAGAATTGATGCTTTTGAACTGTAGTGTTGGAGAAGACTCTTGAGAGTGCCTTGGACTGCAAGGAGATCCAACCAGTCCATCCTAAAGGAGATCAGTCCTGAATATTCATTGGAAGGACTGATGCTGAAACTGAAACTCCAATACTTTGGCCACTTGATATGAAAAACTAACTCATTTGAAAAGACCCTGTTGCTGGGAAAGATTGAAGACAGGAGGAGAAAAGGATGATGGAGGATGAGATGGTTGGATGGCATCACCAAAGTGATGGACATGAGTTTGAGTAAGCTCCAGGAGTTGGTGATGGACAAGGAAGCCTGGTGTTTTGCAGTCCATGGGGTCACAGATAGTCAGAACCAACTGAGCAACTGAATTGAACTGAACCAGACAGTTTGTTTAAAAAACAAACAAAAATCAAAATAAGTTGCACACCAATTTCTGAAAATGTACACAATTATATTACCCTTCAGGTACAGTGGGACTTCCCTGGTGGCTCAGATGTTAAGGAGTCTGCCTGTAATGCGGGAGACCCCAGTTCAATCCCTGCGCTGGGAAGATCCTCTGGAGAAAGAAATGGCAACCCACTCCAGTATTCTTGCCTAGAAAATCCAATGGATGGAGGAGCCTGCGAGGCTACAGTCCATTAGGATCCGAAAGAGTTACTGAGGAAACTCATCAGGTGGCCAAAGTATTGGAGTTTCAGCCTTAACATCAGTCCTTCCAATGAATCCTCAGGACTGATGTCTTTTAGGATGGCTTGGTTGGATCTCCTTGCAGTCCAAGGGACTCTCAAGAGTCTTCTCAAACACCACCATTCAAAAGCATCAATTCTTCGGCACTCAGCTTTCTTTATAGTCCAACTCTCACACTGACACATGACTACTGGAAAAAACATAGCTTCAACTAGACGGACCTTTGTTGACAAAGTAATGTCTCTGCTTTTTAATATGCTGTCTAGGTTGGTCATAACTTTCCTTCCAAGGAGTAAACATATT
>SJYA01000064.1:518491-765473 GCA_006410615.1 Neotragus moschatus | reverse complement strand
GGGAAACGGGGGGGGGAAGGGGGGGAAGGGGAAAAAAAAAGCATACTGGAGTGGGTTGCCTTTTTCAGTTCCAGAGGATCTTCCCAACCCTGGGATCAAACCTATGGGGTCTCCTGCATCTTCTGCATCTCAGGCAGATTCTTAACCCACGAGTCACCTGGGAAACCCAATGGGGAGATGCTTACCCAGTATTTTTAGCCAGATCACATTTTGATCACCATTGTCTCACCAGTGAAAAACTGTCACCACCCTTTGTAAATCACCAACCTCTCATGTAAAATTTACAGAGCAATATTTGGAAATTCACTGGAGTGCAAACAGATGACTGTATAAAGAAGATGTGGTACATATACACAATGTAATATTACTTAGCCATAAAATGGAGTATAATTGGTTCATTTATAGAGATGTGGATGGACCTAGAGTCTATCATACAGAGTGAAATAAGTCAGAAATAGAAAAAATAGATCATATATTATTGCATGTATGTAGAGTCTAGAAAAATGGTACAGGTGAACCTGTTTCTAGGGCAAGAATAGAGACTGAGATGAAGGGAACAGACGTGTAGACACAGCAGGGGAAGGGAAAGGTGGGGTGAATTGGGAGATTAGGATTGATCTATATATACACCCCTATGTGTAAAATAGATAACTAGTGGGAACTTGCGGCATAGCACAGGAAGCTCAGCCCTGTGTTCTGAGATGACCTGGAAGGGTGGGATGGGGTGCGGGTGGAGGTAGGTCCCAGAGAGGGGGGATATATGTATACATATAACTGATTCTCTTCATTGCACGGGGCTTCCCTGGTGGCTCAGAATCCACCTGCAATGCAGGAAACCCAGGTTCAATCCCTGGGATCAGGAAGATACTCTAGAGAAGGGAATGGCAACTTACTCCAGTATTCTTGCCTGGAGGATTTCATGGACAGAGGAGTCTGGTGGGCTACAGTGCAGTGGTTCACAAAGACTCAGACACAACCAAGCAACTAACACTATCACTTCATTGTAGAGCAGAAACTAATACAACATTGTACAATTATATATCAATAAAAATAATAAGGTAAGTAACAGGCACTAACAGAATTAATTATGGATTTTAGGGTTTTTTTTTTCCCCTATGTTCTACTCAAAGTACAAAATACAAAACTGACCAGGAGCTTATACTATTTAACTTAAGAAATATGAATCTATTGGTACATGATATTGAAAACTTTAGACTCTCTCAATATATTTTTATTCATGTTGGTTCCAAATACATAAAAAGAATTACTTGTAGTTATTTAAGTGAAAAATATATATTTAAACTGTTTACATATTGTGTAGAGTTTTTTCAATAGAAAACAGTCTACACTGACTTAAAATATTGAAACATTCGGTTTTAAGTTCTGATTCTGCTGTCTTCTTTCTGCATACTCATGATCTGGAAAGGAGACTAGCCTTCCTTAATGTTTTAGTTTCCAAATACTTTGCCAATTATGAATGAACTAGGTCAAAAGAGTAAAACATTCTCTCTACAGACTACATGAATATTCCGCTGTTTGAAAAACTGGACTAGGCCATCANAATAGAAAACAGTCTACACTGACTTAAAATATTGAAACATTCGGTTTTAAGTTCTGATTCTGCTGTCTTCTTTCTGCATACTCATGATCTGGAAAGGAGACTAGCCTTCCTTAATGTTTTAGTTTCCAAATACTTTGCCAATTATGAATGAACTAGGTCAAAAGAGTAAAACATTCTCTCTACAGACTACATGAATATTCCGCTGTTTGAAAAACTGGACTAGGCCATCAATCATGTTGTTAATATTGTAGATTCTCACAGAGTTGAAATATAGCCTGTAAAACCTCATCTGTAAGCATATGTTTTCCAAAATGTTCACCTCATTTAAAATTATTTTAGTTACTGCTAGGGATAAACAATTTCTGGATGCCTATGACAGCAAATAGTATTGGTAAGGAAATTAATTATAAATAGAATATATAAAATAACTTTTTAAAACATTTATAAAAATCAGAATAGTTTTAAATATTGAAATTTTAGAAAATAAAGCTGTTTTTAAAAAGTAGCATTCTACTAATAACCCCTGTGATTCAAAAATCTTTTTAATATAAAATTTAAAGTACTAAACAACTTAATTGGTGGTGTTTTATAGATTCACCCATAGACAGTCTTTTGTCTCTAAAATATTTGTGATAATTTAGAAACAACGGTAGCAATAAAAATAGCAAGAGTGCAATTTGACTTTGAAGCCAGTTTACGTAAAGTTAACTTTGGCTGGATATGTTTAATATTTTTACTAATGTTAATCCCTGTGAATTTTGATATTTGGGAGTCTTATACTTTCAAATTTAGAAGGCAGACCTACAATGGATTGTATTGATTATTCCTAGCTTTGTTATACTTTGTTGATAACATTATTGTGCAGTAATTTTTAGGGAATCTAAGAAGAAAGATATTTTTACTACAGGGAACATGGTTCCAACCAACAGTATGTAAACTGCCATATTTAAATTTTTTAGACTCCCATTTTAAAAAGGACATTTTGGTTTTAAGATTTTTTTTAATAAATGTAAATTGATCACTTTGAATATATGTTAGTTCATGGAAATTTTTTAAATTTCAGCTTTGTTGAGTTATAATTAACATAAAACTGTAAGATATTTAAGATAAACATTGTGATGATTAGCTATGTGTATACATTGTGAAAAGATTCCTCTCATCTAGTTGATAAATGCATCCATCAGCTCACATGTTTATCTCATATTTAATTTATTTTTGGTGAGAACACTTAAATTGTACTCTTTTAGCATAGTTCATGGAAATTTTTAACGAAGACCTTATCTTGATATATGTATTTTCTTTTCAGATTTATCATTAAAATGGCATTGTCATGTGATGACTCAGAAGTTAACAGTAAGTCTTAATTATTTGAAAGAAGTGTCATTTTAATATTGTACTGTAAAAAGTCATACCATATGTGGTAGTTTTTTTTCCCATCTAATTTTGTATGTTAGTGTGAAGCATAGAATGTGACCAGAACTCTTAGACCTCAAAGTATATTTTTCTGTGAAGCCAAAATATTTTTATTAAACTATCCTAGTCACTAATTTTATATTTGGCAAGTTTCAGTGCAGTCCTGTTTTTGAGAAAAGTTAATGAAAGTATTTCCCTTCTAATTCAATATCCTTTTTATCCTGAAACCATTTTTCCTTTTGGTGCAAATACTTACAAAGTCAGTATTTTGACAGTAACAATAATATATTCTGTTATTTTTTTCTGTGCTGAAAATAGTTAATGATTAGGCTGGACTTAAGCATCTGTCAGCCAGAAGACTTACTATTAAACTGAATGAAATAGATGTGATTAAAAACCCTTTCTTTTTTTATTGAGTTATATGACCCTGGTTAGCTATACATTTATATCTAATATTTATATATTACTGTTGCTGTTTCAAATTATTAATCTTCATGTTTTTAATAAACTATTTTGATCACCCATATGTTTTCTTCTGAAATGCATATACACCATATGCAATGGACTGGAGAAATTCTTTTGCTTTTTCTCACGACTCAATAGAATAATTTAAAATATCTATTCTGGCAAAATTGTCAACCAATACTTTAATGAAGTGCAATTTTAATGTAACAGATTTTCTTTCTCTCCTGACATTAAGATATACTTTTTTGCTTATAACATTTCTTAACCAAAGACAGTTGACACAAAAAAATACTTATGATAGACTCAGAAATGAAATACAGAAAAATAGTGTTAAATTAAAAACAGTTGGTGAATTTAAGTATATGAATATTCACATAAAAATACACACACATAGAGATCATTTGTATATATATAATTATATATCATTGTATATTTTACAGATATGTAAGTATGTATTATAGGAGTATAAAATGATATATCATTGCTTTAAATAAATTATATAAGTATATATGTAAAGTATATAAGTATATATGTTTAAATCTATATAATTATGTAAGTATATAATTGTAGAAGCAGTATGTTAGAATTCAAAACAGATTCTTGTAA
Source organism: Neotragus moschatus (assembly GCA_006410615.1). Lineage (NCBI taxonomy): Eukaryota > Metazoa > Chordata > Mammalia > Artiodactyla > Bovidae > Neotragus > Neotragus moschatus. The sequence continues at coordinate 761,428 of SJYA01000064.1, read as the reverse complement.
TAGAAAGCTACTTACCCCTTCCTTCTCTTAATCCCCTCCTCTTTCTGAGGCAGCCAATGCCAAAGTTGACATGTGCTCCTCTATCTCAGTTTTATGAGCTTCTTTGAGCTCAGAAAGCACAGTTGCAAGTTTTTATGCCTTTTTGTCAAAAAGATTTTTTTGTTTGTTTTTATAAACAAACTACCAAGAATATTTCCCTTTATCTTATTTTTTTTATAGTTGTCCCTTCATGTTAATATAGGTAATATTCCACAGCATGGAGCACTGACTTTTAATTAAAGAAAATAAAAATCTGAATGTTTAGTGCCCTCCCTCTGTCACAGCCCTAGATTAGAAGGCACAGATTGTGCTATAAAAGGCAAATCTCACTGATACTTTAACTCCAACATAAGTATCCAAGACTTGAGGCCTATATTAGAACTGGATATCAAGATTTAAGGAAGAAGGTGAAAGAAAATGAAGACACTCAGTCGTGTCCGACACTTTGCAGCCACGTGGACTGTAGCCTATGAGGCTCTTCCATCCATGGGATTCTCCAGGCAAGATGACTGGAGTGGGTTGCTATTTCTTTCTCCAGGGGATCTTCCTGACCCAGGGATTGAACCCAGGTCTCCTGCACTGCAGATGGACACTTTACCCTCTGAGCCCACTAGATCACATGCAGATCAGTGAGTTCCTGTACTGAGCTACATGTGATCTAGTGGTATCCATCGCCAACAATATGTGATGCACAAAACAGAATACGTGCTTCTTAGCTTCAGTATAATGGTTGCATTCATCAGATATAACATTTGATAAAAACAAAAATCACGATATAAAAATGTGATTTAGTATAAATGAATGAGTTTAGCAGATGGATTTGCTAATTGTTCTGATCTTCCATTGATGGCTAAAATATTTCAGAAATTCTTTCCAAAGCTAGACTGTGCTTTTAAGAAGTTTCTTACTAAATTTTTACAAGTCTCTGTGTAGGAGTATGTTGTATGTGTGAGTGTGTGTTTCACATTGAGCTTAGATTTGGAGTTAGCAGTGTGGATTAGACCATTTTAGCCTAATCAAGTGTGAAGAAAAAAATAATGAGTGATGCAATTTGATCCATCAGTGTTCACTGAGCACTTGCTATGAACTAGGTAATCTTCTAAGTGGTAGAAGTATAGTAGTGAACACAAGTTCCAACAGGTATGACTTTTACATTCTAGCGGTAATGGTGGGGCAGAAGGGAGGCAGGCATTAAACCAACAAGCAAAAACAAACAAACAAACATACTGTTTGTTTTTATTTTTAATTTTTTTTAAACCTACTTAGAAAGTCATTCAGTTCAGTTCAGTCGCTCAGTCGTGTCTGACTCTTTGCGACCCCATGAATCGCAGCACGCCANAATCTTGAAATTATTTGTTCGAGTTCTGTGAAAAATACTGTTGGTAGCTTGACAGGGATTGCATTGAATCTGTAGATTGCTTTGGGTAGTATACTCATTTTCACTATATTGATTCTTCCAATACATGAACATGGTATATTTCTCCATCTATTAGTGTCCTCTTTGATTTACTCTTTTTAATAGTGTCAAATAATGTGAAGAAAAATAACATTGAGTAGGAGGTTAAAAGGAGAATATCTTCTCTTTTATGTTGGGGAAGGCTTTTCTGTGTTGGTAGCATCTGAGGGGAGACTTGGAAAAGTGAAGCAGTATGCTTACCATGAGTTATCTGGAAAGAACCTTGCAGGCAAGGGAAGAGCCAGAATCAAGACCCCAGGAGGCAAGACTGTTTTGAGAGAACATTTTCTCCAAGGGGAGTGCGTGTATTTGAGCAATGCCAACACATCTAATGTGTTGGGGCTAAGTCATGGAAGCTCCTGTTGGTGTGTTAAGAATATTGGATTTTTTTTCTATGTCACATGGGAAGCCATTCTGATCAGAGATGTGACTTGATTTACGTTTTTTTTTAATTACTTTTTATTTTTTTCTGTCTCAGGTGTACATGAGTTCCCAATTTTGAACCCCCCCCCCCTGCAACCTCCCACCCCACATCAACTCTCTGGATCATCCTCATGCACCAGTCCCAAGCATCCTGCATCCTGCATCGAATATAGACTGGCGATTCATTTCCCACATGATAATATACATGTTTCAGTGCCATTCTCCCAAATCTTCAGAATGTGCTTTGCTCTGTAAAGAATAGCCTGAGAGAAATGTGGGAAGCCATTTAAGCCCTTTTAAGTACTTTGAAAGAGTGAAGTTATATCTCCTGGGATATCTTAAGCAGAATGATTTAAATACTATGATGTTTAATTTATATTTTATTTTCATATTTATAACAGAATAGAATAATATGTTTACATCTTTTAAAGCAATATTGGCATATAGTGAGTTCTATATAAAACCTATTATCTTAATCCCCTTTGTCATCATTATCACTGGCATGACCAAAAGGCATAATAGATGCCCTTAGGGAAAATCATAGTCCCCATGATCCTCTATTTCTTGCTAAAATCAAACATAAAGGATTTTGGAGTGTACTATATCACACAGAATTGTTTAAGAATAATATGTTAACAATTAATAGTTTATTCTTCTGGACTTACTTCATTAATTATAAACAAACCTAATTTTTAAAAATAACAGCTAAAATCAACCTGCTTACATTATTTACACTTTAAAAATTGAGTCCCAATCAAACTTACCCCTCCTCATTCATGTGAAAATTTTGTCTGAAAGACTAAATATGTACATTCATTCCAAGTTGCCTTTTTCAAACACTTGTTGATCCTTACCTATGACTATCTTTTGTGTATTGATGGTTTGTATATTTTTCCACTATTAATCCTAAATTGATGTAGATCACACACACACACACACACATACATGTTCACAACTTGAATAACATTAACTGTACTTAACCTATGACTTAGCATATGGAGAGAGGCATATTATCAAAAGTAGTATTTTTTTCTTCTTTGGTTTATTCTTTAGTTTCCTGAGGACCATTTTTTTAACAAAAGGTACACAGATCAGTTTTTTGTGGTTTTAAAAATTTTTGTGTGTAATTTTTGTTTGTTTGTTTTGTTCTTTGTGCTTTGTTTTGATTTTTTGTTTGTTTTAGCCTGGCAGAATGATGAATAGTGTTAATTTTAACTTGAGTTTCAAATACTGATTGATATTTTAAGATATACACCTTTGATATAACAAAATAAACAAAAGCAGATCATTAAACCAAATGGACAAATTCTGATACAGATAAACGTTCCAGTTTTCTGAACTAGGTCTGGCAACCTAATTTACATACTTTAGAAATTTAAGTATATTTACCTGTCTAGGGCTTTCCATGTGGTGCTAGTGAGTAAAGAACCTGCCTGTCAGTTCAGGTTAGACATAAGAGATATGGTTTCGGATCCCTGGGTTGGGAAGTTTCCCTGGAGGAGAGCACAGCAACCCACCCCAGTATTCTTGCCTGGAAAATCCCATGGACAGAAGAGCCTTGCAGGCTGAAGTCCTTAGGGTCGCACAGAGTCAGACACGACTGAAGCAACTTAGCACATGAGGTGTGTAAATAAACCATATAAATTCAATATAGCCCACATTTTGTACATTAAACTAGAAGGGAAAAAAAGAAACATGGGGCAAATAATATCATAAAAGATATTAATAATACTCAAAATATAAAATGACCCCACGTGTATTTGTTTTTTAGTAAAAATTAACAGTTTCATTATATATAAATTTGCACATCTAAGGCTAAATCTGAAATATTCTAACAGTGAAATTCAATCTGATTTCAGCTAACTTACATATGATTAACTAATAAAAGTTGACACTGAGCTCATTTTGTATTTTAAATATAAAACATATGTTGCACAAGTTAAATTGACATATGTCAAACACCTTCAAAATGTATGTATCAATATTTACATAATATTCTTTCATAAATCTTTATAGAATGATCTTAAAATTAAATCACTGGTCTTCAGAAAGTTAATATGACAATATCCAAACAGAATTGAGATCTCAGACTTAAAACATAAGTTCCAGTCTATTTGCTTTTGGCTCAGCACCAAAGTGCCTCCTGAAAGATGTCACCATAGAAAGCTGTTTGTGCAGCCTTTCATTCGGCTCCCAAGCGGGTGTACATAGCTCAGCTGATGTCTAGAAGCTGTTCATCTGTGCAAGCAGAGACAAGGCTTTTGCTTTTCTTGCTAATAGTATGGTTTGCCATTGTTTAACCTCTAGATCTGGCCCTGGACGGGAGTTTGATCATCAGTACTCTATCTGGGGAGAAAAGGGGAAGCGTAGGGAGTGGGGAAGGGATAGAGACAGAAAGAAGGAAAGGCTCAAGTGAGCCCAGCTGGGAGAAGAGAACCAACTTCTTCACCAGGAAGCAATACCCATCTATCTTGTGCTGTGTGTCCGCTTGCATCCTAAGTCACTTCGGTTGTGTCCAACTCTTTGTGACCCTGTCCATGGGATTTCCCAGGCAAGAATACTGGCGTGGCTTGCCATGCCCTCCTCCAGGGGATCTTCTGAACCCAGGATCAAACCCATGTCTCTTGCATTGACAGGCGAGTTCTTTACCACAAGCACCACCTGGGAAGCCCAGTTGTTCATATCTAGTGTTTAAATATCAGATGTTTTTCACACTGCGTAATGCCTACATGTAAACTGACAGTACTATTCTGGACAACCACAGGAATCAAATTTAAAAAGAAAGCTGAAAAATATTTGTCTTTGTCAGACTCTTCTACACACCCCAGTTTGGTCTTCAAACTGACCCCTTCCTCAGGAATTTCCAAGGATATATCTATCTAGTCTTTTCACTGTGTGTTCAGCTCAGTCACTCAGTCATGTCTGACCCTTTGCAACCACATGGACCGGAGCACTAGTTGTTTAAAATCTAACTCCTAGGAGATGCAGCCTCATTCTTCTAAGAAGCAAGGAAACAGTCTAAAAGAAAGGATTGTGGGAGTGGAAGTCGATCAGTCATGTCCTACTCCGTGCGACCTTGTGAACTGTAGCCTGCCCATATAGTCCATGGGATTCTCCAAGCGAGAATACTGGAGTGGGTAGCCATTCCCTTCTCCAGAGGATGTTTCTGACCCAGGGATCAAACCTGCCTCTCCGTCGTTGTGGGCAGATTCTATACTGTCTAAGACACCAGGGAAGCCCAGTCTAGAGCAAGGCTCCATGCCAATAGGGCAGGCCCTTCTGAGAACTGTCTGATCTCATTCAGAGAACATAAAATAATTGGCAGTCAGCATTAGGAACTTGTATAAAAACTTGATAGAATGATTTTGTGTCCATTGCAAATAATAGCATACACATATTTTAATATTTTATAATTTAATTTTTCCAGTTATTCATTTTTATTTTTCAAGACTATTGAGGAAACCAGTCATCTGGCTCTTCACAGTTACTTAGAGAAGCACTTTCAGTTTAACATAGACCATTATTATAGGACAAGTCTGAACAATAGTAAAGCCTATTCTGTTCTAGTCCCTTGAAATATCAGGGCTAAAAGGAGGCTGCATAATGTTATCCCCAAAGGATTTTATCTTTTGATTAATAAACTTCTTCCTTTCTTTGGATAATTGTTTAATATTTATGTGAAAACATTCTGAATGCAAGGAATCATGTTTAAACACTCAATAGAATGTCAATAGAACTGCATTTATAAAATCCTATTATCACTTTAAACCCATTTTCTTCTCACTGTCATTGTTTAACTTCATAGTATGATATTTGCATATGATGCTCTTCAAATATTTATTAGCAAAAAAACAATAAATATGAATCTATCAACCCAATATGTAACTTATCATGAAACTCTTTAATTTCTGTATTTAAAAATTATATACACATATAGCCTTTGATAGAGAAAAAAAGAAAACTCTGCTTAAAAACTAGAAGAATTAAATGATTTATTGACAGTTATGCTAACAAGGTATCTTATTTTAGCAACCAATTTTATTTTCAAACACCAGTAGAAATCATTCAAAATAGCTGATTATTACAGCAAGGCATAAGTGATATGAAAACAAGACTGCTTTTAATCTTGAAAAGCAAGCATAACGAAATTTAACCATAGATGTCAATAGAGAAAAAATATTCTGTTTTGCCACTAAGTCATTGCTTCCATAGTAAACCCAGTAATTCACAAAACCTTCACACAAAGAGTCATTGTGTGCTGAACATGCGGCAAGCTGGCAGTTGCTTCATAAAATGTATTATTAAATTGCCGTTACTGCCATCTAGTGGAAAGAAAGAATCCATGTCACTATGTCACTAGTTAAGTCCTAGAGTTCTAGGCGGAAAGGGAAAACCACCATTTGAATTTGTATATAGCCTAAGAAGTAAAACAGCAAACTGAAAGATACAATTGCATGAATATTACAACATAATAGACACATATTAACTGAATAAGTTAGAGGTTTTAGGGGAAAAAAATAGGGAGAAGGGATGCATATATCTGGAATATTCATTTTGGAGCCAAAATTAAACATAAAATGTTATTTCTCACTGGATGCAGTGAGATGATCTGAACCGGGGCATCTTTATTACTTGTACACTTATTTTCTCATTTTGCATATGCTCATTAAGTCTTAAAAATAGAAAAAGAAAAGAGATTTGTTCTCAAACTTTCAGTTACCAAGAAAGTATCTGGAAATCTTGTTACCATGATACAATGCAGATTCAGACTCAGACATTTAAAAAAAAGAAAAAAAAAAACATTAAAAAACTAAGATGATGGAATCTAGTCCCATCACTCCATGGCAAATAGAATGTGAAAAATTGGAAGCAGTGACAGATTTTATTTTCCTGGGCTCCAAAATCACTGTGGATGGTAGCTGCAACCATGGAATTAGAAGAGGCTTGAAGGTGAAAGCGAAGTCGCTCGGTCGTGTTTGACTCTTTGCGACCTTATGGACACCAGGCTCCTCTGCCCATGGGATTTTCTAGGCAAGAGTACTGGGTTGCCAATTCCTTCTCCAGAGGATCTTCCCGACCCAGGGATCGAATCCAAGTCTCCCGCATTGTAGACAGACGCTTTACTGTCTGAGCCACCAGGGAAGTCCTTAACTCCAGTGAGAACCGGACATGGAACAACAAATTGGTTCCAAAGTGGGAAAGGAGTACATCAAATCTGTAAACCATCACCTTGCTTATTTAAATTATATGCAGAGTACATCATTTGAAATGCTGGGGTGGATGAAGCACAAACTGGAATCAAGATTGCTGGGAGAAGTATGAATAACCTCATATTTGCAGATGATACCACCCTTATGGCAGAAAGTAAAGAGGAGCTAAAGAGCCTCTTGATGAAAATGAAAAAGGAAAGTGAAAAAGCTGGCTTAAAATTAAGCATTCACAAAATGAAGATCATGGCATCCAGTGCCATCACTTCAAGGCAAATAAGAAAGCCGAGAGCTAAAGAATTGATGCGTTTGAACTGTGGTATGGAGAAGATTCTCGAGAGTCCCTTGGACTGCAAGGAGATCCAATCAGTCAATCCTAAAGGAAATCAACCCTAAATATTCACTGGAAGGACTAATGCTGAAGCTGGAGCTACAGTACTTTGGCCACCTGATGTGAAGAACTGATTCATTGGAAAAGATCCTGATGCTGGGAAAGATTGAAGGCAGGAAGAGAAGGGGGAGACAGAGGATGAGATGATTGGATGGCATCATTGACTCAATGGATATATAAAATAAAAAGCAGTCATACTAGCATCTCACGTTTCTCATAAGGAATAAATGAGTTACAAATAATCTCATCATGAGCTATAGGATATTGCCCTTTTTACAGATTAAAGACAGCATCCAAAATTTTATATGCATGCATGCATGTGTGCATTCTCAGTCGCTTAGTTGTGTCAGACTCTATGACCCCATGGACTATAGCTTGTCAGGCTCCTCTGTTCATGGAATTTTCTAAACAAGAATATTTCCTCCTCCAGGTGATTTTCCTGACCTAGGGATCGAATCAGCATTTCCAGCATTGACAGGTGGTTTCTTTGCCACTAAACCACCTGGAAGACCCTACAGTTTTACATAGTTAAAAATAAATGTTGCTTATCTATTTTATGTATAGTAGTTTGTATCTCTTAGTCATATATTACCCCTCCCGTCCTTTGGTAACAATAAACTAATGTTCTATGTCTGTGAATCTGTTGTGTATATAGTGAGATTAGCAACAAGGATTATGTAGCATGGGGAATTATAGTCAATAGCTTATAATAATTATAATAAAATGAAATCTGCAAAAAAATTGAATTACTATGTTGTACTCTTGAAATTTATGCAGTATTATAGATAACTTTGAGGGTGTTGTGCTTAGTTGTTCAGTCATGTCTGATCCTTTGCGACCCCATGGACTGTAGCCTGCCAGGCTCCTCTGTCCATGGGGATTCTCCAGGCAAGAATACTGGAGTGGACTGCCATGCCCTCCTCCAAGGGATCTTCCCAACCCAGGGATAGAACCCAGGTTTCCCGCATTGCAGGTGGGTTCTTCAATTAAAAAAACGCACAAAAACTAAATGTATAAATTATGTAACATAGCATCTAGCACCTAGTAGCCAATAAATGTTAGTATCACCATGTCACAAAGTATATTTAGGGACACTTGAATGTATTCACACCTTAAAAAGTTTCATACAATGAAAAGAGAATTCTTTTGAGACTTCTGTAAAGGAAACCTGATATAAATCTGTAAAAGGTGTTACCTTTAGATTTCATCCAAGGATAACATAAATATGAAATTTGTGATTATCCTGTAAAAAAAATCTAGTTGGTTACGGGAAACAAAAGGAATTGCTCTAGATAAAGAAATATTGAGATTATGTACTTTGGTCTCTTTGTATTACCTGAAGCTAAGTCTAGAATGAAAGATAGTGCATTTATTTTTGGACCAGTTTCGATTCACAGAAAAATTGAAAGGAAGGTGTGGAATTTTCCCATATGCCTCCTGCCCTCACACGTGCAGAGCCTCCCCCATTTCCAGTACCCCCGTCAGAGTGGTACATTTGTTGTGAAGTCTCCATTGTCACATCATTAAAAAACAAAGCCGAGAGTTTATATTAGTGTCTACTGTTGGTGCTGTGCATTCGGGTTTGGACACAAACGTATGACGACATTAATCCACCATTATGGTATCACGTAGAATCATTTCACTGTTCTAAAAATCCTCTGTGCTCCACATATTCAGTCCTTCCAGTCTCTTAACTCCTGGCAATCAGTGATCTCTTTCCTTTCTGCACTGTTTCGCCTTCTCCAGAATGTCATATATGCAGTTGGAGTCATACAGTATATAGCCTGTTTAGATGGGCCTCTTACATGTACATCTTACAAATATACATCTAAGTTTCTTCCATTTTTTTTCTTGATAATGTGTTTCTTTTAGCACTGAATAATAATCTATTGGCTGGATGTACCATAGTTTGCTTATCAGATAATGCATTTTTATTCCACATCAAACTCACATCATGAAGCATGAATGCGTAAAGTGTGAGGATATAAAAGGACAGAGATTTGATATTTAAATTTAATCTTTATAAACCTATTGTGTAGAAAATAGGCTATGATTATACCTATTGTCTTCTAAATTATTAGAGGAAAACATGTTTTGTGTATCTGAATTCTCTGTCATGTTTTTCTTATCCTATAAATATTTTACATGATTTAATAAGATGTTACACTCCTTAGTTGTATGCTGAGTTATATCAACATGTGATAAATAATTCATATTTATAAAGTTTTGTTCCAAAATTAAGATTTTAGTGTTTGGGTAAAAGGATAGTAACTTTCATCCATTTAGATGAAAAACAGTTCTACTTTCTTTAGAGCAAGTTTAATGACATTGCTTATATGAGTAGAGATTTCCTAATTCCACTTCCAACCCTCAAGTTTTATGATTGCCTGAAGTTAGTTTATTTTGGCTTTTATAAAGTACTGTTGGTAAACCACAGAGAAACATGTAAAGAAGTAAATAAAATTTTGAACTGTCAGAGCAAGATATTATTAACTTAAATTGATGCTAATAATAGCATTGATTTATTAATTAGTATTAGTCGCTCAGTCGTGTTTGACTCTTTGAGACCCCATGGACTGCAGCCCACCAGGCTCCTTTGTCCATGAGATTTTCCAGGCAAGGATACTGAGTGGGTTGCCATTTCCTTCTCCAGGGGATCTTCCCAACCCAGGGATCAAACCCAGGTCTCCTGCACTGTAGGCAGATGCTTTACCGACTGAGCTACAAGGGATGCTAATTAGTATTGATTTATATATGTTATTAAATGGGAGAAAATATATTTTATATTCTTTCTGAAAATTCCTCCTTTCTCTAGAATTTGAGAATTTGAAATACTTTCAACCTTTTAATGTATATAAAAGATGAATTATAAACCAGTTTAATAATGAAAGTAATTTCTATTACCATGGAGTTTGAAGACTAATGTTCTAAGTTGCAAAGATAGTGGCATGAAGAACTGAAGCCAGTGTAATCTATTCAGAGTGAGCCTCCTAATACACTTAAAGGATTAAATCATTAGACAATATTAATTGGATGATGAAATTCAAGTGGATGTTATATAAAGAGATCAGGGAATTACTGAATTCTGTTCCATGAAGATGCAAAACCAATATTCTGTTGTAGCAAATAAGTAAATAAATAACATATTCTGCATACATACACAAAAGAATTTAAAGCAGGAACTTGAACAGGTATTTGTTTACCTATGTTCACAGCAGTGTTATTCACAATAGCTAAAAGTGGAAACAACCCGAATATTCATTGATGAAAGTGTGAAAAAACATGTGTTTATGCATATACTGGAGTAGACTTAGAAAGGAATAAAACACTGATATGTATTATGGATGACATGTAGCATGGATGATCCTTATTTCATGTTGGTTGTTAAGTTGCTAAGTCAAATCTGAGTCTTTACCACTTCATGAACTATACCACACCAAGCTTTTCTGCCCTCCACTGTCTTGTGGAGTTTGCTCAAATTTACATCCGTTGAGTTGGTGATGCTATCTAATTATCTCATCCTCCGCCACCCCCTTATCCTTTTGCCTTTAATCCTTCCTAGCAGTAGGGTCTTTTTTGCATCAGATGGCCAAAGTATTGGGCGTCCCTAGTAGCTCAACTGGTAAAGAATCCACCTACAATGCAGGAGAACCTAGTTCGATTCGTGGGTCGGGAAGATCCCCTGTAGAAGGGATAGGTTACCCATTCTAGTATTCATGGGCTTCCCTGGTGGCTCAGACCATAAAAGAATCCACCTGCAATACGGGAGACCTGGGTTCGATCCTTGGGTTGGGAAGATCCCCTGGAGGGCGTGGCAACCCACTGCAGTATTCTTGCCTGAAGAAGCTTCAGCAACAGCCCTTCCAATGACTACTTAGGGTTGATTTCCTTTAGGACTGACTGCTAAGTGGCTTCTCCAGCACCATAATTGGAAAGCATCAATTCTTTGGAGCTCAGCCTCCTTATTTCATAGGCTAAGTAAAATAAGCCAAACACAGAAGGACAGATATTGTATGATTCAACTTGTTTGAGGTATCTAAGATAGTCAAATATACAAATAAAGACAGAAAGTAGAATGGTGGTTACTAATGGCTGGAGGAATGAGGAAGTGGGGAGTTGTTGTTTAATGGTTACAGAGTTTCCGTTTGGGACTATGAAAAAGGCCTGGAGATATACAGGCTGGGTGATGGTTGTACAACAGTGTGAATGTACTTAATGCCACTGAACTGTATACTTAAAACGACAAATTTTATGAAATTACGTTTCTTTTAGTAAAATTTAAAAAAAAATCAAGAAAAGGCTCATAAATTCCCAGGCATTATACTATATATGAAATATTTTAGGAATCATACAATTAATCAAAAAAAGAAAAATGCTTAGTCTGTGGTCAGACCTGTACTTCTAGTTTGAGTGGGAATTTTAAGTTTGTCACATCTTAAGAAATATTTATTAAGGAAAGTGGTTTGGTGAGTTACAGAGTCTGATAGGATAAAGAATTATAGTGAGTATAATCACACACAAAAAGAAATGTTGAAAGTAAGGTAAGTAGCACTCAGAGTCCTGATATCCTCTTTATAAAACTGGCCATTGTGGGAATTACAGGAGAATTAAAAACACCTATCATCCTCTTAAATACAGAGCAAGTTCTAAGTGATGGGTGGTTATTATTACTTTTTCTCTGTTGTGATTGTTGTTGCTTGAGCTTTCAAGATGTAGAGTGATAAATTCGATATAAATAACAAAAAGTCCAAGTAAACACTGTACTATAAATATGCAGAGTATGAAGACATAAAATAAAATAGATTAGAAATAAGGGCTAATGCTAGAGAGTCACACCTTCCTTTTACCCACCTAGTACTATCAGAGAAAGAATAATAATAGTAATCATCATCATAATCATAATATTAAAACCAAAGGAGTCTACACAAGCACTTTCAGTTTACTAAACCCTTTTGTATATGGCTTTATTTCACCATCACATCAACCCCTCCAAAACACCTGTGACACAATTTTTAAAAATCCTAAAACAGAGATTGTGATGGACGAAGTCACAGTGCAACAACACGGATTTCAAGTCCAGTCCCTTCCTTCATGCTCTGCTGCACATCGAAGAGGTAGGCAGGGATCGAGTGTGGCACATCCCGTGTTGTCATCCTAGTGGATTCTTACTTGATGAGTTTATTCAAGAAAACAGTGGTGAGAAAGAATATATTAATTCCAAAGTTACAGTTTCTTCCATCAGAAATTCTTGGACATAGGTTGAAATCAATTGATAGTCCTACTTTTCTTGACAGTCTCAGTTCCGACATTCCTAAGGGGCAAACATTCTAAATTTCTGTAGAAATAATTATAGAATAATTATAATCTCTAAATAGCAAAGAGTATCAGTAATAAAGCTGGTAGCAAAAGTTGAACTGCAAACCTCTTTCAGTGTACCATGGAGAGACATAACCATGCTCACACAAGTTTTTTATAATCGCCTTTTAAAATTTTTTCTATGCATATATATTTTCCTCATACACATTTGTTTAGGCAGTTCATTCATTGCCTATCTTCCTATTCCAATTGCCTAAATTTCAGTAGACTTTCTTTTATTTCTACTTAGCAACACTTTGCTTTGTAGAGGTACAGGCAGATATTCACTATCATGGCTCCTTCTAAAATTATCCATGTTTGTATGGTCAGTGCTCTGGGCTAAAATTCTGATCATCAGCATTACTTCACTTTGTAAAGCAGATTGGTTTGGTTTTATGTGGGAACATTGTACAACTGGATTGCTGTGTTAATATACATGCTAGTGAATGATGGTTTAAAGACCACTTTTATTGTATAAAATTTATTATATTTTATTTTTGTACTTCTTTATAGGATTAGAGAAGTAAGCAACACTTGCATAAATTTGACAATAATTAAGACTAGGATCTAAGGAACTATGAAATGGATAAGAGTCATAAAAAGAAATTTTAAAGTGACATACACTGACATTTTAATTCTACTAATATTTATAAGTCATGGGATACTTTTTATCCTCAGCTTCAAACAGTTTCTAATCTATATGATGTAAGAAGACATGATTGCCAAGTGATATAGTACAAGTCAGTATATAAGTTATACGGGTCAAGAACAAATGCTACAGGAAGTCATATAGAAGAAAGGGTACCTCTGACTTTGGTCTAGAGATTTATGAGGATATTAGCAGCTGAATATTGACAAGTATTTCCTCCTTTAGATCTAATTTTATCCTCACAACACTTTGAGATAACTTGTTATTGTCAGGACGACAGTGTGTATGGTGGTTACAGTCTTGGAGCCAGAATGTCTAGGACTGAATCCCAGCCACTTACTGTTGTGGCTTTTGGTAATGCATTTAACTCCCTATGTTTCAGTTCTCTCATAGAAAATAAATAATGACCGTATCAAGCTCACAGCGTTGTTGTAAAGACTAAATGTGTTAAGAGACAGAACATACTTAGAACTAGTAACGATGTTATTATTAGTAGTTCCATTTTTGTGATTAAAAAATTAAAGTTTGAACCATTTAGTTCATATACTTAAGTATGCAGACAGCAAATGGAGGAGAGAGGGTGAAGTCTAGCCCTGTTCTCTTGTAAATCTGAGTTCTTTGATTTTAACCACTTAGATGCTTCAAACTTTAAGCATGGAAAGGAGTCAAAGATAAGAATTTTGATCATGGCTGACTGGAATCATTAGTGAAACAGAGCAGAGACTAAGAAAGTTAGTCTTAGTTGTTGGTATTATTGGTTTTGGAAGCAGGAAAGGTTCAATTTGAAATATCTTTAATTGGAACTGGTGCTGAGGCACTCAGGGTGAACTGTTGTGACTGTTAGCAAGAAATCCTGGACTAGACTCATGACTGAGCAGGAGTGGGAGTCAAGATTAGGGAGACATACATGTGTAGAGTTAACAGTGAATGCTGTGAAAGTAGATAAGATTGGCAAGGAGAGAATATTTAAAAAGCAAAAAATAAAAAAGGATGCCCAATATCAGAATTCATTGACTTAGAATTCAAAGGTAAAAGTTGACAGAGTCCATCTGGAGAAAAGGATAGTCTGCTGTCATGGAAGACCATGTCCAAGAATATCAATAAAGATAGAATGGGACCTCCCAACTATGTGGGTGGAAGTGAAAAGAAGAAAAAGTACAAGTGTTAGTCAGATCAAAGCTGGGTCTCCTGCATTGCAGGTGGCGTCTTTACTGTCTGAGCTATGGGNTTTTTTGCATCAGATGGCCAAAGTATTGGGCGTCCCTGGTAGCTCAACTGGTAAAGAATCCACTTACAATGCAGGAGAACCTAGTTCGATTCGTGGGTCGGGAAGATCCCCTGTAGAAGGGATAGGTTACCCATTCTAGTATTCATGGGCTTCCCTGGTGGCTCAGACCATAAAAGAATCCACCTGCAATACGGGAGATCTGGGTTCGATCCTTGGGTTGGGAAGATCCCCTGGAGGGCGTGGCAACCCACTTCAGTCCCTTCCTTCATGATCTGCTGCACATCGAAGAGGTAGGCAGGGATCGAGTGTGGCACATCCCGTGTTGTCATCATAGTGGATTCTTACTTGATGAGTTTATTCAAGAAAACAGTGGTGAGAAAGAATATATTAATTCCAAACTTACAGTTTCTTCCATCAGAAATTCTTGGACATAGGTTGAAATCAATTGATAGTCCTACTTTTCTTTGACAGTCTCAGTTCCGACATTCCTAAAGGGCAAACATTCTAAATTTCTGTAGAAATAATTATAGAATAATTATAATCTCTAAATAGCAAAGAGTATCAGTAATAAAGCTGGTAGCAAAAGTTGAACTGCAAACCTCTTTCAGTGTACCATGGAGANTGATTAAAGTTAAATAAAATGTCTAATTCAGCTTCTCAGTTGTATTTGACACATTTGAAATATTTAATAACCAAATGAGGCCTTTGAATGTTTCAGTTTTGTGAAAAATTATAAAATATTTCCATCATTCCAGAGAGTTCTGTTGGTCAGTGTTGCTTTAGACATTGTACGTCTTAAACTTCTGATTTTTAAACAATCTGGCAGTCATAAGGCTGTCTTTTACACTTCGAAGATTTTCAACTTACGTAAATAACAATAATAAACAATAATTATCAAAACCAAGTTTTTTTCCACATTTTTACTAATGGTTCTTGTCATCTATGATCAAAATATATCTTTATTTCACTCATTTTATATGTAAAATTTTAACTTTCAAGGAAAACTTTCTGTTTTGTATTATAGCTAGATGATCACATACCAATATCTTGAGTAGTCTATCGGTGTGATAACAGAGGATCCCTTGATAACTCAAATGTTAAAAAGCTGCCTGTAATGCAGGAAGCATAGGAGACGTGGGTTTGATCTCTGGATCAGGAAGATTCCCCTGGAGGAGGAAATGACAANTTTATTTCACTCATTTTATATGTAAAATTTTAACTTTCAAGGAAAACTTTCTGTTTTGTATTATAGCTAGATGATCACATACCAATATCTTGAGTAGTCTATCGGTGTGATAACAGAGGCTCCCTTGATAACTCAAATGTTAAAAAGCTGCCTGTAATGCAGGAAGCATAGGAGACGTGGGTTTGATCTCTGGATCAGGAAGATTCCCCTGGAGGAGGAAATGACAACTCACTCCAGTATTCTTGCCAGGGAAATCCCATGGACAGAGAAGCCTGGTAGGCTACAGTCCACGGGATCGCAAAGATGATATAATTTAAAAGCTAATTTGTAGCTCAGAAATAAAATGACTATTAAGGGATATAAGATTTTTTCTTAGGGAATTATTAACTTAAAAATTATAAATTTGGATTATATAGTTACTGTGTTTGATTCCATTTGAAAATGTAGACATCAGCTAGAACTTCCATGAGATGCATATGCTTTTTCTTAGTTAATAAATTGTGATATACATGGAGGAGGAATAAATTTAGCTTGTCACTGTATCATTCAAAAATGATTTTGATTAACAGTGTGAGAAATATCTCATGATAACTATTAAAACCTTGCAGTTAGAACTGCACTGAAGGCATGCCATCTGCAGATAATTGGTGCTTAATTTTACAAATATGCAGAATATCACCAATACTTTACTCCTTAACCATAACTTGGCCTTCATAACTTTTGCTAGTATACTTACTGTTTAATACAAAAGTCAAACAATGTTTTTGCATGAATTTTTAGGAATCTGAAAGATATTTACTACTAAGATGCTTTTCTATGCTGTAACAGATGTTGACAATTTGATTTCTGGTTCCTCTGACTTTTTAAAACCCAGCTTGTACATCTGGAAGTTCTTGGTTCACATATTGTTGAAGCCTAGCTTGAAGGATTTTGAGCATTACCTTGATATCATGTGAAATGAGAGCAGTTGTACAGTAGTTTGAACATTCTTTGGCATTTACCTTCCTTGGGATTGGAATGGAAACTGACATTTTCCAGTCCTGTGGCCATGGCTGAATTTTCCAAATTTGCTGGCATATTGAATGCAACACTTTAACAGCATCATCTTTTAGAATTTGAAATAGTTCAGCTGGAATTCCATAACCTCCACTAGCTTTGTTCATAATAATGCTTCCTAAGGCCCACTTGACTTCACCTTCCAGGATGTCTGGCTCTAGGTGAGTGACCACACAATTCATCGTTATCCAGGTCATTAAGACCTTATTTGTAGAGTTCTTCTGTATATTCTTGCCACCTCTTCTTAATCTCTTATGCTTCTGTTAGGTCCTTGCTGTTTCTGTCCTTTATTGTGCTCATCTTTGCATGAAATGCTCCCTTGGTACCTCCGATTTTCTTGAAGAGATCTCTAGTGTTTCCCATTCTATTGTTTTCCTCTATTTGCATTATTCACTGAAGAAGGCTTTCTTATCTCTCCTTGCTATTCTCTGGAGCTCTGCATTCAGCTAGGTATACCTATCCCTTTCTCCTTTGCCTTTTGCTTCTCTTCTTTTCTTAGCTATTTGTTAGGCCTGCTTAGACAACCATGTTGCCTTCTTGCATTTCTTTTTCTTTGGGATGGTTTTGATCACCACCTCCTGGACAATGTTATAAACCTCTCTGTCCATAGTTCTTCACACACTCTGTCTCCCAGATCTAATCCCTTGAGTCTAGTTGTCTCTTCCACTGTATAATCATAAGGGATTTGATTTAGGTCTTATTTGAATGGACACATCCACAACTCAGTGTCAATTTCACTTTGACCCAGCCTCTTCATTCTTCTGGGGCTATTTCTCTGCTCTCCCCAGTAGCATATTGGATATCTACTGACCTGGGGGGCTCATCTTCCAGTGTCACATCTTTTTGTCTTTTCATACTGCTCATGGGATTCCCAAGGGAAGAATACTGGAGTGGTTGTCCATTCTCTTCTCCAATGAACCACCTTTTGTGAGAACTCTCCACCATGACCTGTCCAAATTACCCAATTTTGGATGGCTCTTCATGACATGGCTCTTGGCTTTATTGAGTCACACAAGACTTCATTGAGTTGCACTTTGTAATCCATGTTGTCATTTTGGTTAGCTTCCTGTGATGGTGATTTTGTTCTGGAAGCTGTGGCATTATAGATCTTGCTTTTTCTGACTGCCCTCTGATGGATGAGATAAGAGGCTTGTACAAGATTCGTGACAGGAGGGACTGGTTGTGGGGAAAACTTGGTCTTGCTCTGGTGAGCAGGAGAGTGCTCAGTAAATCTTTAATTCAATTGTCTGCTGGTAGGTGGGTCTGTGCTTCCTCCCTGTTAGTTGCAATGCTTATAATGATGCCTCCTTGTTGATGCCTAAAGGCATCATTGGATATCACTTCATATATGTCCAAGGGGTTCAAGCTGGTGTCAAAGGTTTGAAGCTCAAAGGCAGATTTTAGTTCTACAAGATTAGAAATGTATTATCTATGTGGGTAGTTTGGAACTTTATATTTTAATTTACATTTTAAATAAATTATTATATTAGAGAAGACTCTTGGATCATTCAAGCTCTCACTATCTTGTTGACATTTGTTTGAGTCCACTTATTTAGTTATACATTTTCAAAAGAACATAGAATAGCAATGTTGCACAACTGAAAATTTTCTTGCATTATACTTCTTCCTTCAGTATCACATGATTAATTCATCAGTCTGGCCTCTGATTCAGCCATCTGCCCTCAGGCCCTTCACATGTTATTTTGTCTTCACTAGTGGTCTATCACTGTGGCTTTAATATCAGCTAAATTCAGTTCCAGGTGCTTGATGTTGAAAACTTAAATTTAGAATCATGTATTATGTATTTAAAGAAACTAGTAGATTTTCCTAATAAGAGAAAACACCTCTGAAGAAATCTTTAACATTTCTTCTTTAAACATTTTCCTGAATCCATTTTGGAATTTTACTCTGGCTAGTAGTTTCATTAAATATTGGATAGTTACACAGTAGTATTATCAGGACCTTCAGTTTTAGATAGTTTGGTGGTAAAAATATTATTTCTATGGAGTTAGGAAATTTTGAGTTTGGAGACTGTTTTGGTGAAAATAACATCAATTTTAGTGTAAGACTGGTTATGAGTGGACAGAGCCAATTCTAGTACTGCCACTAACCACCTATAGACACTCAAGTAATTCAACTTCTTGAGCTTCAGTTTCCTCAAGACAAAGAAAAATGCTGTATTACTAGACTGCAAAAATATCAGATGAGGAGATGCTAAAAACCCATCACTGTCAGTGGTAGAGTAGAACTTTAATAAATATCGATTGCCTTTTCCTCTCATCTCTGCCATATTCTAAATTATAATAGTCTTTTCATTTAGTCTCTAAATCACACCTGACTCTTTGCAACTTCATGGATTGTAGCCCACCAGGCTTCTGCATCCATGGGATTTTCCAGGCAAGAATACTGGAGTAAGTTGCCATTTCCTTCTCCAATAATAGTCTTCTAGAAAGTGAAGTCATTCTTTGTGACCCCATGGACTATATAGCCTGTCAAGCTTTTCCATCCATGGGATTTTGCAGACAATACTGGAGTGGGTTGCCATTTCCTTCTCTAGGGGATCTTCCAGATCCAGGGATCAAATCTAGGTCTCCTGCACTGCAGGCAGACACTTTACCATCTGAGCCAGTAGGGAAGTCCCGAGCACCATCTTAATTTTGAATGCAAACAGAATCAGAATTTTAGCTATCATGCAATTCACTCATCTGTCCAGTCTGTTTCTGTGTAAGTTCATAGAACAGCTTGGACTTAAAAGCCTTAAATATCATCGAATCTTTTACCTAAAGGCAAATAATCTTTCAAATTATATTTGAGTATTTCTAATACTGAGAACTCTCTACTTCACAAAGCAACACATTATAATTTTTAGAAATTTACCTTGTATGATGACCCACCAAATTCTAAAGAAATGTTTTAGACTGTTAGATTGGACACCAGAGAAAGTAACCTGACCATTTCCTCTTTAAAAGGGTAGTCACTGACCACAAAAACTCAGGAAAGCAACCTGTGAGAGATGGCACACACACAAGTTACAACTGTACTAACTTTAAAAAGATATTCTGTGCACGTTAAGTTCTCTTCCACTTTTCTCCTGTAATCATGGGCCAGCCTAGTGATTGGGAAAAAGGGGCTCAAGGTGTGAACTGTGGAAAGAAGTAACTATATATACCCTTCCCTCTTTCTCTACCACAGCAATTTCTGAACCTGAGTCAAACCCAGATAGAAGAGATGAAAGTATGAGAATGCACTTTAACTTTTAATGCGGGAAATTGTCTACATCTGTGGCTCTTCCCAAGACTTTTTTCCAGGAAGAGAATGTGTATATTCAGAGGAGCATGAATGGAAGACATTCGCTAAAAAAGAGTTAGTTTATTTTGGACTTCAGTCCCTACCAAGGCCAACTTTTTCAATAAACCTTTTCACAAAATTTTGTGTTAGATCCTATGGACAGTTTCCTTGCCATTATACTTAATGCAACATTGAAAATCTTAAAAGAAATGGATACTGGTTTAGAAATATGCATGTATATACAGACATTTTGATTGAGGCAAATATATTTAGTGAAATCAAATCTTCCAGACCTCAAATTGCAATCCAAGTCGTATGAATACAAATGAACTTAAAAATAATATTGCATATATATAAAAAGTCAATTTAAAAAAAAATTCCTTGAAGGAAAATATAAATCAGCAGCTAGACTTGTATCTGTTTAATTTTAAGTCATGATAAAAGAATTGCTCTGCTGTGGCTCATTAACACACTACTAAAAAACAAATCATAACTTTTTTCCATTTTATGTAACATTTTATTTTGCCAGATTATGTTTTCTCATAAAAGAGACCTCTGTGACTTATATAAATGTGAAAAGGAGTTATTTCTGAGAAATATTGTTGGCGATAAGGAATTGGCTTAGGTAAACTATTTTACAATCACTGGGGGCTTATATGAAGATCAAATTTATTGCCATGTAATTTCATAACATATACATTAACTTCATAGCTTTGTTTTTATTTGTTCTGTTTCTCGTGTATATATCTTATTACATTCTTTGCTCACAATCTCCAATTTCCTGATTCCATTCTCTTGATTATCTGTAAGATTTAGATAAAGTAAATATTAGGGGCTGTGATCAAATTAGAAAGTTTTTATAAATTCCATAAAACTTTACATTGCTAGAGTAAATTATTCAGTACATAATGCAGGCCAAGAAAAAACTCACTTCGACTCCAAATTTTCTCTCAGTCATATTGCACTATACAGAATTAAGTGGTATTTTGACATGTATTAATATTAGTTATGAATATAAGGTTTAGAGTTTGTAACTAAATCATAATATTTAGTAATATTAAATATCCACTAGCTTCTTTTAAGATTAATCAGCACAGTTCTGTTGTTATATAATAATATATGCTAAAATAAATGTCAATTTGAAACCAAAATGCATGAAGATTGGCTAAAAGTGCTAGACTTAGGAAGAAATGATTAAATACAGGATGAATATATATAGAATTTTTATTTTATATTAACACAAAGACTGGAACCAAATGTATAGTTTGATCTTTCTTAGTGAATATTGTCTTTTAATTTCACCTACATGACTATAGGGCTTCCCTGGTAGCTCAGATGGTAAAGACTCTGCCTGCAATTCAGGAGACATGGGTTGGATCCCTGTGTCAGGAAGATCCCCTGGAGGAGGGCAGGGCAATCCACTCCCGTATTCTTGCCTGGAGAATTCCCTGGATAGCAGACTGGAGAGCTATAGTCCATAGCGTTGCAAAGAGTGGGACATAACTTAAGCAACTTAGCACACATATGCAAAATGGGGAAATTCTAAAATCTTAGTCATTCTTCAAGAGAGGTAAAAGAAAGGGATTCAAAAGCATATTTGAATAAATGTTTTATATTTACCATTTTTAGGACTTCATAGTGAGCTGCATAAAGCTTTGTCACTTGAATACTTATTACTAAAACTTACCCAGTAACAGTTGATTGATATTGAAAGGGAAAAAGTAAATAGATTTCATTCCCCGAGACACTAAAATTTCTGCTGAATGAGGGAAACAAAGTAAGATAATTTTGAAAATGTAAAANATTTTGTCTTCACTAGTGGTCTATCACTGTGCCTTTAATATCAGCTAAATTCAGTTCCAGGTGCTTGATGTTGAAAACTTAAATTTAGAATCATGTATTGTGTATTTAAAGAAACTAGTAGATTTTCCTAATAAGAGAAAACACCTCTGAAGAAATCTTTAACATTTTTTCTTTAAACATTTTCCTGAATCCATTTTGGAATTTTACTCTGGCTAGTAGTTTCATTAAATATTGGATAGTTACACAGTAGTATTATCAGGACCTTCAGTTTTAGATAGTTTGGTGGTAAAAATATTATTTCTATGGAGTTAGGAAATTTTGAGTTTGGAGACTGTTTTGGTGAAAATAACATCAATTTTAGTGTAAGACTGGTTATGAGTGGACAGAGCCAATTCTAGTACTGCCACTAACCACCTATAGACACTCAAGTAATTCAACTTCTTGAGCTTCAGTTTCCTCAAGACAAAGAAAAATGCTGTATTACTAGACTGCAAAAATATCAGATGAGGAGATGCTAAAAACCCATCACTGTCAGTGGTAGAGTAGAACTTTAATAAATATCGATTGCCTTTTCCTCTCATCTCTGCCATATTCTAAATTATAATGGTCTTTTCATTTAGTGTCTAAATCATGCCTGACTCTTTGCAACTTCATGGATTGTAGCCCACCAGGCTTCTGCATCTATGGGATTTTCCAGGCAAGAATACTGGAGTAAGTTGCCATTTCCTTCTCCATAAATAGTCTTCTAGAAATTGAAGTCATTCTTTGTGACCCCATGGACTATATAGCCTGTCAAGCTTTTCCAGCCATGGGATTTTGCAGACAATACTGGAGTGGGTTGCCATTTCCTTCTCCAGAGGATCTTCCAGATCCAGGGATCAAATCTAGGTCTCCTGCACTGCAGGCAGACCCTTTACCATCTGAGCCAGTAGGGAAGTCCCGAGCACCATCTTAATTTTGAGTGCAAACAGAATCAGAATTTTAGCTATCATGCAATTCACTCATCTGTCCAGTCTGTTTCTGTGTAAGTTCATAGAACAGCTTGGACTTAAAAGCCTTAAATATCATCGAATCTTTTACCTAAAGGCAAATAATCTTTCAAATTATATTTGAGTATTTCTAATACTGAGAACTCTCTACTTCACAAAGCAACACATTATAATTTTTAGAAATTTACCTTGTATGATGACCCACCAAATTCTAAAGAAATGTTTTAGACTGTTAGATTGGACACCAGAGAAAGTAACCTGACCATTTCCTCTTTAAAAGGGTAGTCACTGACCACAAAAACTCAGGAAAGCAACCTGTGAGAGATGGCACACACACAAGTTACAACTATACTAACTTTAAAAAGATATTCTGTGCACGTTAAGTTCTCTTCCACTTTTCTCCTGTAATCATGGGCCAGCCTAGTGATTGGGAAAAAGGGGCTCAAGGTGTGAACTGTGGAAAGAAGTAACTATATATACCCTTCCCTCTTTCTCTACCACAGCAATTTCTGAACCTGAGTCAAACCCAGATAGAAGAGATGAAAGTATGAGAATGCACTTTAACTTTTAATGCGGGAAATTGTCTACATCTGTGGCTCTTCCCAAGACTTTTTTCCAGGAAGAGAATGTGTATATTCAGAGGAGCATGAATGGAAGACATTCGCTAAAAAAGAGTTAGTTTATTTTGGACTTCAGTCCCTACCAAGGCCAACTTTTTCAATAAACCTTTTCACAAAATTTTGTGTTAGATCCTATGGACAGTTTCCTTGCCATTATACTTAATGCAACATTGAAAATCTTAAAAGAAATGGATACTGGTTTAGAAATATGCATGTATATACAGACATTTTGATTGAGGCAAATATATTTAGTGAAATCAAATCTTCCAGACCTCAAATTGCAATCCAAGTCGTATGAATACAAATGAACTTAAAAATAATATTGCATATATATAAAAAGTCAATTTAAAAAAAAATTCCTTGAAGGAAAATATAAATCAGCAGCTAGACTTGTATCTGTTTAATTTTAAGTCATGATAAAAGAATTGCTCTGCTGTGGCTCATTAACACACTACTAAAAAACAAATCATAACTTTTTTCCATTTTATGTAACATTTTATTTTGCCAGATTATGTTTTCTCATAAAAGAGACCTCTGTGACTTATATAAATGTGAAAAGGAGTTATTTCTGAGAAATATTGTTGGCGATAAGGAATTGGCTTAGGTAAACTATTTTACAATCACTGGGGGCTTATATGAAGATCAAATTTATTGCCATGTAATTTCATAACATATACATTAACTTCATAGCTTTGTTTTTATTTGTTCTGTTTCTCGTGTATATATCTTATTACATTCTTTGCTCACAATCTCCAATTTCCTGATTCCATTCTCTTGATTATCTGTAAGATTTAGATAAAGTAAATATTAGGGGTAGTGATCAAATTAGAAAGTTTTTATAAATTCCATAAAACTTTACATTGCTAGAGTAAATTATTCAGTACATAATGCAGGCCAAGAAAAAACTCACTTCGACTCCAAATTTTCTCTCAGTCATATTGCACTATACAGAATTAAGTGGTATTTTGACATGTATTAATATTAGTTATGAATATAAGGTTTAGAGTTTGTAACTAAATCATAATATTTAGTAATATTAAATATCCACTAGCTTCTTTTAAGATTAATCAGCACAGTTCTGTTGTTATATAATAATATATGCTAAAATAAATGTCAATTTGAAACCAAAATGCATGAAGATTGGCTAAAAGTGCTAGACTTAGGAAGAAATGATTAAATACAGGATGAATATATATAGAATTTTTATTTTATATTAACACAAAGACTGGAACCAAATGTATAGTTTGATCTTTCTTAGTGAATATTGTCTTTTAATTTCACCTACATGACTATAGGGCTTCCCTGGTAGCTCAGATGGTAAAGACTCTGCCTGCAATTCAGGAGACATGGGTTGGATCCCTGTGTCAGGAAGATCCCCTGGAGGAGGGCAGGGCAATCCACTCCCGTATTCTTGCCTGGAGAATTCCCTGGATAGCAGACTGGAGAGCTATAGTCCATAGCGTTGCAAAGAGTGGGACATAACTTAAGCAACTTAGCACACATATGCAAAATGGGGAAATTCTAAAATCTTAGTCATTCTTCAAGAGAGGTAAAAGAAAGGGATTCAAAAGCATATTTGAATAAATGTTTTATATTTACCATTTTTAGGACTTCATAGTGAGCTGCATAAAGCTTTGTCACTTGAATACTTATTACTAAAACTTACCCAGTAACAGTTGATTGATATTGAAAGGGAAAAAGTAAATAGATTTCATTCCCCGAGACACTAAAATTTCTGCTGAATGAGGGAAACAAAGTAAGATAATTTTGAAAATGTAAAATATTGAAATATAAGTTAATTTTATCTTAGTCATCTTCATCATTATTATTGAAGAAAGGCAGATTTTATACACCAGAATTATTTTAGATTAAAAACTGCTTCCTGACATATGAATTGACTCTTGTATCTACTTTTCTGAGACATTATTGACTATAACATGTTCATTAAATTATGTAGTAATTCAATTACACAATTCATAGCTGATAAAGNTAGGGAAAAAGTAAATAGATTTCATTCCCCGAGACACTAAAATTTCTGCTGAATGAGGGAAACAAAGTAAGATAATTTTGAAAATGTAAAATATTGAAATATAAGTTAATTTTATCTTAGTCATCTTCATCATTATTATTGAAGAAAGGCAGATTTTATACACCAGAATTATTTTAGATTAAAAACTGCTTCCTGACATATGAATTGACTCTTGTATCTACTTTTCTGAGACATTATTGACTATAACATGTTCATTAAATTATGTAGTAATTCAATTACACAATTCATAGCTGATAAAGCTTTAATGTAGTTTATAATTTTATAATATGAACTGACAGTTTTCTAGTGCTAGGCATTTTCCAAAATGCTTTCATAAGCTTAATATCTTTCAATTTCTAGAAAAATGTCTGCAGTAGGAAATAGTATCCCTCTTTTAGAGATGAAAAAAATTAAATTTCAGAGAGATGAAAGCACTTAATTTTAGATGACTGAATCAGAACTCATGTCAAGAGAGTCAGTCAAGTTTAAGAGTCTGGACACTGCAATCAGAAGCTCTGAGTTCAGATTCAAAATTTCCCTTTTACTAGTTATGGGCTCTTGGGGAATTACAAAATCTCTTTCTGTCTCCACTGTTGCTGCTAAGTCACTTCAGTTGTGTCTGACTCTGTGCGACCCCATAGACCAGGCTCCCCCGTCCCTGGGATTCTCCAGGCAAGAACACTGGAGTGGGTTGCCATTTCCTTCTCCAATTCATGGAAGTGAAAAGTGAAAGTGAAGTTGCTCAGTCGTGTCCAACTCTTAGCGACCCCATGGACTGCAGCCCACCAGCCTCCTCCATCCATGGGATTTTCCAGGCAAGGGTACTGGAGTGGGGTGCCATTGCCTTCTCTGCTTTCTGTCTCAGTTACCCTAATTATTTAAAAATGCTTATTATAAGTATATTCTTTGCAGGATTGTTGTGATGATTAAACAACTAAGCATCTGAAAAGTGCTTTGGATTTATTGTATTATTTTGTTGGATACCAGTAAATAACTGTTGATTGTTGTTTGCTGTTGTTTAGTCACTCAGTCTTGGCTGACTGTGAGTCCATGGACTGTAGCCCACCAAGTTCCTCTGTTCATGGGATTCTCCAGGCAAGAGTACTGGAGTGGGTTTCCATTTCCTTCTCTAGGGGATCTTCCTGGCCCATGGATTAAACCTGTGTCTCCTGAACTGGCATGTGGATTCTTTACTTCTTTTTGTTTGTTTGTTTTATTTCTATTTTTTTACTTTACAATACAGTATTGGTTTTGCCATACATTGACATGAATCCGCCACAGGTGTACATGAGTTCCCAACCCTGAGCCCCCCTCCCACCGCCCTCCTCATATCATCTCTCTGGGTCATCCCCGTGCACCAGCCCCAAGCATCCTGTATCCTGTATCGAACATAGACTGGCGATTCATTTCTTACATTATAGTATACATGTTTCAGTGCCCAGATCTCCCAAATCATCCCGCCCTCACCCTCTCCCACAGAGTCCAAAAGTCTGTTCTTTACATCTGTGTCTCTTTTGCTGTCTCACATACAGGGTTATCATTACCATCTTTCTAAATTCTGTATATATGTGTTAGTATACTGTATTGGTGTTTCTCTTTCTGAGTTACTTCACTCTGAGCCACCAAGGAAGCCTGGTTGTTGTTGGTTAGTATCAATTCAGCCTTAAGATTCTAAATCACAATTATTTGGTATACCAATCAGAGGTCTTTCAGCTTTTGTGAGAGAAATCTCACTTAAAGTAGCTTAAGTTAAAGAAAGGTGAGTTACTGGACCCCTGAGTTGGGAGAGTTACTGTAGTAATTCATACATTCAAAGGAAAACCTGAACTCAGGTGAGATGGCACTGGAGACTCAGGTCTTGCCCAATCTGTAATCTCCTTTGTTCATTTCTGCTGACTCTGCTCTTCCTCATGGGTTGGCCTCATTCTCTTCTATAGTAGCTAGGCATTATTCTTGTCAATCACAGAGAAAGACTCTGATTGGCTCTGCTTAAATTTTGGCTACCCTCTTTTCTCCTGCCAGTTTTTTTTCAGGGGAAAGGAGGAAATCTGGGATATATGCATTTCTTTGTGTCTAGGAGATTGGGCTTCCCTGGTAGCTCAGGTGGTAAACAGTCTGCTTGCAATGCAGGAGATCTGGGTTCAGTCTCCCCTGAAGAAAGGAATGACGATGCACTCCAGTGTTCTTGCCTGGAGAATGTCCATGGACAGAGGAGCCTGGTGGGCTACAGTCCACAGAGTCACAAACAGTTGGATATGACTGAGAGGCTAATACACGGGAAGTTGGTTTGTTATTCAACACAATTGAAGGGAAATATATGCTAGTCAGAAAAAGAAAAAGAAAAAAATGAATCAATGCACTATATTTGGCTTCTCAAAAGTCAGGAATAAAAGACTCTTAAATCTTCCAACTAAACACTAAATCTACCCTGAAAGCTTCTCATAGGATCCTCCTTTCACTTTGGATGATGATTGTGCCAAGATACCATCGTGTTGGCCAGCACCAAGCAGAGGCCTCAGAGCCTTGCCTAACATTTTGATGAAGCAAAGGATTTTTGCTTGTATGATTCCATATCAGCAGACAGGTTAATGATGGTCTGATATCATAAACAGATCCCGTGCACATGCAGTCATCTGATTAATTTACCAGTATTCATATGTTGTATTAAGATGACAGCAGACGTTTTCCTCTGACAACTGCACAAAATGAGTTTACACACCTAATTGTACTAGTTACTTTGTTAGTTTGTTACCAAGAAAGCACTCCTATATCATCACTGAGAAAGTATTCATATTGTTAAAATACTGAAAAGTCATCCCAAGGTTTAATTTTCAAAGTGTTCGATGTTAGTCACTCAGTCATGTCCGAGTCTTTGTGACCACATGGACTGTAGCCCGCCAGGCTCCTCTGTCTGTGGAATTCTCCAGGCAAGAATAGTAGAGTGGGTTGCTATTTCCTTCTCTGCAGGGATCTTCCCAACCCAGGCATGGAACCTTGGTCTCCTGCATTGTAGGCAGACTCTTTATCCACTGAGTTAAATATGAATAAAATATTGCTAACCTCACCTCCACCCAGCCCCTCTGTGGTTTCTGGGTGATACTTTCGGAACCACTAATTTCTAAATTTCATGAGAGGCTGAATTATAGCTATTGAATTAAAGAGTTAATTTGAAATCATTAAAACTTCAAAAGAAAGGACTATGTATATAGCAATATAATAATTTTAAGTTGACCCAGACTTCAAGTTTTTCCTCACTGTACACCTGGTTTAATGCTTAAATGCTATTTCTGCTTTGTACTGTAATGAATTCTCCCTTTTCTTGCATTACGTAAGTTTTGAATTACCTCTAAGTCCAGACTTGAAATCATCACTCTTCCCTCAAACCTGCTTTTTCTCCTGTTATTTCTAACTCAGCTGTTGCCCAGATTTGAAGCCTAGATGACATCCTTGACCTCGTTTACAAAGTCCTAATCCATATCTAATATTGATTGAGTATGACTCCTAGTGGTCCTTTAGTTTTTTCTATTTATTTATATTATTAGTTTTACTCCTCCACATTAAGTCATCTTTCTAGTGATTTATTGGAATAGTCATTTTTTTAGCTCTTTCTTCTTTTCAACCATGCCTTCCCTGATCTACTCTCCATATTTCAACACAGCGATCTTTCTCAAATGGGATTCTCATCATCTTACAACTGTCAGTAGCCCTGTTACACTTAGAATTAAGCTATATTTCTTCACGTGGGATTCTAGGTCTTTTGTGATTGGTTCCTCTTTATCTCTTTAGCAGGATTATCCTCTGAATCTGAATTCTTTCAGCCTACAATCCAAACAGGGCTAAAACACTCATTGGAATGGGATTCCCAGGTAGCTCAGTGGTAAATAATCCACTTGCCAAAGCAGGAGATGCAAGAGATGCTGATTTGACCCCTGAGTCAGAAAGATCCATCCCCTGGAGGAGGAAATAGTAACCCACTCTAGTATTCTCGCCTGGAAAATCCCTTGGAGTGAAGAGACTGACAGAACTTGGCAAGCTATTGTCTATGGTTTCACAAAGAGTAGGGCATGAGTGAGCAACTGAGCACACAGTACCACCTGGGTTGAGATATTTAGATATATATTAAACATCCCATGGATATTTAAATATATATTCCATAGGAGCTTCAGACAAAAGAATCTCAGTGTTATGCAGATAGTATCATCTTAACACACCAACTTATAATGAACTTAAAAGGGTTAATAGGTTGTTAACCTCTTTAATATAAAATATGCCTAATTTCACATGCTTAGAGAACTTTATTGATTAATTTCTGTATCATTATGTTACCTTGGGTAAGAATCTGCCCTTCTGATGCAGAGGGCATAGGTTCTGTCCCTAGTTGGGAAACTAAGATCCCACACGCCACAAGTCCCAAAAATAAAGATAAGTAAATAAAATAGGAATTCCTTTTTTCTCCTGTGGGAAAATAATGATTATGAATAGGTAGCCATAAAATAAATATACAGTTAGGCTTAGTGAAAATCACTTTTTTAATGACCATTTGCTTTACTTACAACTAAGAAGTCTTGACTTTTGCTTTCATTTCTTATCATCAGTTCAGTTTAGTCACTCAGTCGTATCCGACTCTTTGCGACCCCATAAATCGCAGCACGCCAGGCCTCCCTGTCCATCACCAACTCCCGGAGTTCACTCAGACCCATACCCATCGAGTCAGTGATGCCATCCAGCCATCTCATCCTCGGTCATCCCTTCTCCTCCTGCCACCAATCCCTCCCAGCATCAGAANTAATTATTATAAATAATATCATAATTATTTATAATAATTATAGATATTATTATCTATTATCCAAATTTAGATAATAGATTCCAAATAAATTATATGTAAGTCAGTTCAGTTCAGTTTAGTCACTCAGTCTTGTCCAACTCTTTGAGACCCTATAAACTGCAGGCAGGCCAGGCCTCCCTGTCCATCACAACTCCCAGAGCCTACCCAAACTCACGTCCATTGAATTGGCGATGCCATCCAACTATCTCATCCTCTGTCGAATCCCCTTCTACTCCTGCTCTCAATCTTTCCCAGCATTAGTGTCTTTTCAAATGAGTCAGCTCTTCGCATCAGTTGGCCAAAGTATTGGAGTTTTGGCTTCAACATCAGTCCTTCCAATGAACACCTAGGACTGATCTCCTTTAGGATGGACTGGTTGGATCTCCTTGCAGTCCAAGGGACTCTCAAGAGTCTTCTCCAACACCACAGTTCAAAAGCATCAATTCTTCAGTGCTCAGCTTTCTTTATAGTCCAACTCTCACATCTAACATGACCACTGGTAAAACCATAGCCTTGACTAGATGTACCTTTGTTGGCAAAGTAATGTCTCTGCTTTTGAATATGCTGTCTAGATTGGTCATAACTTTCCTTCCAAGGAGTAAGCGTCTTTTAATTTCATGGCTACAGTCACTATCTGAAATGACTTCGGAGCCCCCCAAAATAAAGTCAACCACTGTTTTCCCATCTATTTGCCATGAAGTGATGGGGTTGGATGCCATGATCTTCATTTTCTCAATGTTGAGCTCTAAGCCAACTTTTTCACTCTCTTCTTTCACTTTCAAGAGGCTCTTTAGCTCTTCTTTGCTTTCTGCTATAAGGGTGGTGCCATCTGCATATCTGAGGTTATTGATATTTCTCCTGGCAATCTTGATTCCAGCTTGTGCTTCCTGCAGCCCAGTGTTTCTCATGAGGTATTCTACATATAAGTTAAATAAGCAGAGTGACAATATACAGCCTTGACATACTCCTTTTCCTATTTGGAACCAGTCTGTTGTTCCATGTCCAGTTATAACTGTCGCTTCCTGACCTGCATACAGATTTCTCAAGAAGCAGGTCAGGTGGCCTGGTATTCCCATCTCTTTCAGAATTTTCCACAGTTTATTGTGATCCACACAGTCAAAGGCTTTAGCATAGTCAATAAAGCAGAAATAGATGTTTTTCTGGAACTCTCTTTCTTTTTCAATGATCCAGAGGATGCTGGCAATTTGATTTCTAGTTCTCCGCCTTTTCTAAAACCAGCAGGTCACACGCTAATAATTTTGTAAAAATTCACTGTCTAAAATACATCAGTGCTCCTCCACTTATCACTTTGTCATGTAAAGGCAATCACTAGCAATGGAATCATCTTTAAGCTAGGCAAAAGACTAGGTTACTAAAGTGTACACAGCCTTTTGTAAGACCTAGATTTTAAGGAAACAAAAGACCATACAATCCCTTGAGTCCCAATGTTAAATATGTTCCTGTGATGAGTATAAGAAAGGGGAAAGTTTGTAAAGAGATCACAACGAAGAGTATATTATTTTTCTATCCTATTGACACCAGATATTAGGTCGTGGATTCTAAGGAGTCTTGGAAGAACAGCTTGGTAATTTAAAGATGTCACAGGCTTCCTTAAATAAAGGAAAGGTGCTGGATCAACATTCTCTCCTTTTTTCTGTTGAGCCTGATGGATGAATAGTTCTTTGCCTTTCTATAACCTCAGGTAATGTAAGTGGCCACTCAAATTCTCACAGAAAGATGAGAATTTATGATATTAATGTTTGCATGAATGAGTACTTTGAGGGCAATAATGTTGCCATCATTTGGGAGGTGGGAGAGGATTGCTGGGCATAAGCCTAAGTCAAGGTTTCTTCCCTAGGTTTTCTTAAACCACTATATGTTAACACATCTTTATGTAAAAAGAGCAAATTTAGAAAGTTAATAATACAACACCATAAATGAAAGGTGAAAATAGGAACATTCAAGTCTGGATTGAGTCTAATCTTAGACACAAATCCGGGATTTGAGCAAGAATTCTCAGGTGGCTGAAATAAATGAAGAAAACAGGAACAGTGTCAGTTAGAATATTGGAAGGAACCCAATATCCAGTGCATTAATGATGTGATTAATGTTTCAGGACATGTTATTGTGATATATTTTACATCCAAGTTCTAAATATATTTGATAATTTCCAATCATCTACTCTGCCATCCTTTTATAAAATATTCATGTTTGAAAGATTCATTTCATCATACATACTGGTCTGTTCTGAAAATCTGAATCCAGTTAGGATGGTTTGAATAATTTTTTTTTCATTTAACAATATTTTCTAGTATAAACCTCCTCTAAGAAATAGGTCCAAACTCCAAAATAATACATTTAAAAAGTCTTTGTTTTCTGGAATCTAAATGTCTGCTTTGGAGTTAAATTTGATTTTAATTCACAAATGAAACTTTGAATGTGGGAAATATTTAGGTTTAAAAAGTATTCATTATTTTGTAGGTTTCAGAATTTTTTTGTCAATATTCTATTTTCAAAGAAAATTAAACAATTTGAAATGATGGTTTAAAATATAAGTGCAAAATATTTGATACATAAGTAATTAGCATACCAGCTTAATATTATTTTATAAACTGTAGTTTACATTCTTAATTCTACAATTATGACAGTTCATGATGTATCATTCTTATAGAGAGTCATATGGAAGAAGCCATTTATAGTATAAGGCTCACCCAAGTATTATGATGTATAGAGCTATCATTTTAATGAAGGATAAAAATAAGAAAGTTTAGATTTAAAGAGATTAAAGCAAAATTTAAGTAAAGAGATTTGCATACATAAAGAATTAGCAACTGCTTCTTCTTAAATGAGAACTTCACATTTTCACGAAAATAAGTCTTTATGTTTAAGAGTTTTGTTTCTTCTTTACTACTAAAGAAACTGGATGACCATCATTGGAAAATAAGCTAAAATGGAGGAGTGACTATGCCAACACCATATCAGGAAAATAAAGGACCTGTTTTATTCCCCAAGTGAATAAAATGCCAGAGTATATTAATATAGAAATATAATATTTCCACAGTCCTATTATCCTCTGAAGGAGTATCTGAAGCAAACTGGGGATCCCTATCTATTTATAAAAGCATAAGAAGATTGATTCTGGAAGATAATTGCCTCTTTATCAATATGCTCTGTTGGTCACATGATGCAAAAAACCAACTCATTGGAAAAGGCTGATGGTGGGAAAGATTGAAGGCAAATGGAGAAGGGGGCAGCAGAGTATGAGGATATGAGATGGTCAGAAAGCATCACCAACTTAATGGACATGAATCTGAGCAAACTCTGGGAGATAGTGAAGGACAGGAGTCTGGCTTTAGTACATGGGGTCGCAATGAGTTGGACATGACTTAGTGACTAAATAACAATAAATTAAAGAATAGTTTTGTCATGGATAATATAGTTAATGCCTGTGATGCTATGTGTTCAATATAAAACATGATTATTTTAAAATTAGAATCTTTTAAATTGTTTATAAAATCAGCTTTTGCTTTGAGACTGAAAGTCGCTCAGTCATGTCTGACTCTTTGCGACCCCATGGACTATACAGTCCATGGAATTCTCCAGGCCAGAATATTGGAGTAGGCAGCATTTCCCTTCTCCAGGGTATCTTCCCAACCCGGGGATCAAACCCACGTCTCCCGCATTGCAGGCAGATTCTTTACCAGCTGAGCCACATGGGTAGACCTTGTTCTTTACTGTCAATAAAAAAGTGTTAATTACTTACTCAGATTGATTATTTTTAATTGAACTCTTAATCTTGATCACTGTGGCAATTTGTTTTAGGTGAATACTTTGAGAAAGAAATTCATTCAAATCACACCATGATTTTCAGGTACAGATAATTTATTAATAATAACAGTTTGATATACTTTTCAAGTGTTCTTGACCACTCTTAGAGTTGATGGTACATCTGGTATTGAAATGTAACATACATGAACATAACATGAAACTTTGAGTAAATCAACTTGTGACTCCACATGTTCTCAATTATCAAATAATAGTGTCGAATTCCACAATCATTCAGCCTCATCTCAATTCTTTTATAATCATTTTGGAAAACTGATTTTTGTTGAAAAAGATATTGGCATGTAAAATACAGAATTTAGAATGTCTTCCACAAAAGCTTTTAATTTAGCTCAAGGCAAACATTGAATATACACATAAAATATAGTTCACTGTTTGTGTTAAATCTAGAGACTCAAATCTTGTATGTTCCAGAAATGTGTGGACTTATGACTCATGGATTGTCACATTTTGAACCAGAGTAATGTTTTGAGAAACTGGTAGCCGCAGAAATGTTCCCTGTGGTCTCTGGATGGAAGAAGCAATCAAACAACTGGGTCCTAATAGTTTTCTAAAAAACAAATCAGGCAGCCTCATTAGCAAGGCTGATGGTTGCCTTTTACATTATCTTTAGAATGAACAAAACCCTGCGGCCTGATTGGCAGCTTCTTTACCTCCCTCCACTTCAAGGCTTTCCACAATACAATTCCCAAAAGCTCTGAATGTACTCCTCATGCAGAAAGATTGCTGGAAAACCCTCTGCAAGCCTTATACAGAAAAAGACAAGAGTTGTAAAACCATTAACTGGTCATAACTAAAGTATTAGGAATATAGTGAAACTCTCCTTCACCAAACTGAAAGGCCATATAAAAGTTTTTATATACTTGTAGATAAGATCATTTTTATTTATGACATGAATTCAAGTCTTTCAAGGAGAAAATTCAGTCAAGTGAGATCCATTGGTAGTTGGAGTTCAAAGTCAGTGAGCAAATGGAAATCATTGCAGCATCTCTTTCATTTCCCTGGTGGACATTAGACCACTCAAAATGTGTCACATAATTTACAGTCCCTTGATAGTGATTGAATATACACATTGAGAGTGCACTGGCAGAACACTTAAGGAAGATTGAGTGCAGGAGGACCTGCCTATGTTATTTTTGGCTCTACCCTGGGTTTTGCTTTTAATTCTTTTTTCTTGAGATTAATTTCGGCTTGGTTCTTCCATCCTATCCAAACAAAAGCTTTGGGAAAAGAGATTAGCAGCATCAAAGACAGAGTGATTTTTAGTTTCAGAGACATTATGATGTAATGGCAGCAAGAGAAAATAAAACTTACAATTTGCCATAAAAAAAAATTTTAACTGCAAGAATACTAGAATTAAGGAATCAGTGAGAAAGATAACATTTGAGCTATTTCCTAAATGTACAGTAGGATTTCCCAAGTTTTAAGTTAATATTTCTACTTTGGTATTTAATACATCCATTAATGTTTGGGGAAATGAGATAATTTTGTAGTTAACATAGAGATGTAAAAATTGTTTTAACACTATTAACTCCAAATCTCTAGATTTCATGTGTGTTCTAATATAACTTAAATTCTTAGGCATATTTTATAAAAAGTCATTATTTAAATGGTTTCTTTATCATGCAACATGGAATCCTCCTTTGCAGTAAATTCGAGTATTTCAGAGGCTACAGATCAAAGTAGTAAGGATTTCATTCCACCCTCCCCTTCCCCACCTATGTCCACATGTCTGTTCTCGAAATCTGTATCTCTGTTTCTGCCCTGGAAATAGGTTCATCTGTTCCATTTTTCTAGGGAGATTAAAGAGAGAGGGGTTATATATGTGTCCATATAGCTGATTCACTTTGTTGTACAGCAGAAAGTAACTCAGCATTGTGAAGCAATAATACTCCAATAAAAAGAGGGGGAAAAAAAGCAGTAAGAATTTCAACTTGATTTTATAAAGATGTCCAAGTATTCCAAACATGTAATAGGAAATCAGGACCTGATGAACATGGCTGTTTGAGGAACAGTTTTTGCTTTATTTTTCCCTCTGCATTCTTTCTTTGCCCTGTCACTCTCCCACTTCTTTTTTCTTGCAGTGTATAGTATCCAGAGATTGTCCATCTGACCTCTATTTTCTCACACGTGTGAGTCAAATGATGTCCCACTCACTGAGACCAAGATGGCTTTTTCTGACTGCAAAGTTTTACTTTAATAAATTGCATTTTTCATTTTATTGAGACAAAGACAGTGAAAACAACAATAGATAGCAATAAAGTGTTCATCAGAGAATATTTCCCATGTTGAGACTAAATGAGAACATTTGCAAGCAATTTAATTAATGACAACTCAAATTCATTTTGATATTTACGAGGAGAACTGCCTCTTCTAAGATATTTATAGACCTCTCAGTTTCAGCCATTTCAAGAATACTATATATAGTTTCTTTCTTTTTTTTTTTTTTAAGAAAACACAGTATTCCTTTTTCTTTTTCTACTACTTAATAGGTTGATAATAAGGTATAAAAAGGTAAATTTTTGCCTCTGAATTTAAGAGAAAACAAGATGAAAACACAGAATGTTAAGATCATGAGTTTACAAAAGCTGTGTTATTTTGTTTACTTATTTATTTTCTCCATCTTATCTTTGAAATCTTGCTATTTTTCTTTCTAAATAAATCTTTAATTTTCCTTCTACACAAGTTTTCTGTGATTTTTTTTGTGTCTCCAAACCAAACCATATATAGCATTGTGTGTGACATAATTGTTGTTCAGTCACTCAATCGTGTCTTTTTGCGACCCCATGGACTGCAGCATACGAAGCTTCCCTGTCCTTCACATCTCCCAGAGTTTGCTCAAACTCATGTCCATTGAGTTGGTGATTCACCTAACCATCTGATCCTCTGTTGACCCCTTCTACCCCTGTCCTCAAAATTTCCCAGTATCAGGATCTTTTCCAATGAGTTGGCTCTTTGCATCAGGTGGCCAAAGTATTGGCGCTTCCACTTCAACAACGGATGGATGGATATAGCTGTTGTTTTGTGGCTAAGTGGTGGTGTCCGACTCTTCTGTGACCTCATGGACTGTAGCCCATTAGGTTCCTCTGGGATTTCCCGGGCAAGAATGCTGCAGTGGGTTTCCATTTCCTTCTCCAGGGGATCTTTCTGACCCAGGGGCCAAACGTGAGTCTCCTGCATTAGCAGGTAGGTCTTTACCACTGAGCCACCAGGGAAGCCTTATATGAGAAAGTAGCATATTGATTAACTTTATATATACTTATTTGCTTTCCATAACACCTTGGTGTTCCCACGGTAGTTAGAAGGCATCGTCTGTGGTATTTGTCAGTAGAGATTTAGGATTCTGTGTGTGCTACTCATACAGAATTCATAATAATTAAAAAATAAGTCTAGAAAGTTCTCAAAAAAATGTCATTTCCTTATCTTTAAAAAAAAAAACAAAACCCAAATATCTCCTTTTTAATCATGTTCACTTTGCCTCGGTGAAATATGACATTACACATTACCATATTTAATAAAACATTAATGTATATATAACGCACACTATAAATTTGAAAAATTATCTCTCTTTCCCTTTCTATGTTTGGAAAAACTGTGCTACCTTATTTGTAGAGATTTGCAGTAAAAGTCAAAGATAGTGTAGATTTTAAACTAAGTCAGTATTTTTCACGTCTATTTCCTGTGATGTACATTGAACAGATTGGCTCTTTGCATAAAGCTGTGATGATGAGCCTAAGGGGAAGCATGCAAATGTGTATGCAGAAGCATACAGATCCTAAAAATATATAAAACATCTGTAAAAGAAAAAAAGTTCAGATAAAACAAAAAAGAAGAAAATGAAAATGAGAAATAAGTTGTACTATTTTTAGGACAATGATTTGAGATTTGTCAATGATGTCAATTTTGTTGAATGGAAAACACTGAAGTGACAAGTGACTCTGTTTTTGTCAAATTCTGCTTTCCACTAAGGTACTTTATCACTCTCTGATGACTCAGACCTTCTTCTCTAACCTATTATGAAATACGGACAGTTTCAGGGAGAAACTAGAGGCAAAATAATAATAGCACGTTAGATAAAAGGCCTGAGCAAGCTTCCAAAAATTTTATAGAGTAAAACTTCAGTTAACTCTGATTGAATCAGTTCACAAATTTCAAATGTACAAATGAACATTTTATCTTTTAATTTTTGCATGTTTTTTGAAGTATAGTTGATTTACAATGATGTGTTAATTTCTGCAGCACAGCAAAGTAACTCAGTTATACATATATATGCATTCTTTTTATACTCTTTGTCATGTTTTATCACAGTTGTAAATATAGTTAAATATGGTAAAACATTTTATCATAGTTTTAAATATAGTTCTCTGTGCTATACAGTAGGACCTTGTTGTTTATCCATTCTATATATAAAAACTGACATGTGTTTTTAACCACAAGTGAACATTTTTATACTAGACTACTTCTAATAAGCCAAAAGCTATACATTATATTCACAGTCTTTGTTAATATTATAATAATGTGAAAATATGAATCAGGGTTCATGAAGCAGAATCTAAATGCAGCAAGAAAATCAAATACAAAAGTAAAATGTGGAACACAATAGTAGATATTACTATGGCAACACCTGGTTTTCAGTAAGAAATTAGTGACCTCTGAGATTTTTCTGAGCACCCACATGCTTTTGTTCTTTCACTCACTGAATCAATAAATATTTACTGAGCATGTATTACTCTAGATGATAGAAACTGGTCCTGGTTCCATGCTCTTATTTTGTGATGGTAAATGTATTAGCAAAGTATTAATAGCAGGGGAAAATCATCCAAGAGCTAAAATTATTTTTCAGTTATTCTTTCTGTAGTACACGTGAAGTGAAGGAGGCAATGTGATTGTCATGTAATGTGATCTGCATTGAGCGTCCTAAAGGCAGGGAATTTAATTTAGTTCAAAGATCTATGGGAGAGAATGCCTCACTCTCAACTTAGTGGCACGCCTTATTTTTTCATTCTGTCAAAATACAACTTGCTTCTTGTAATAGTAGTCAGAAACAGTATAAAACAGAAAGCTCACGGTCAGATTTAATTTGGTTTTAATTTGGGCATGGTCATGCCACAGGGAATTTGGTGGCTATATGTTATAGCAGTATTTTAGAATTTGTATAAAGAACTATGATATGTGTTCGTAAGTTCTAAAATTTAAAATTTCGCAGGGAAAAATGGTTGAATAAGAGTTACATATAACCCCATTAGCCTGAATTTTTGATGGGAACAGGGATTGAATGTATTCTAATCAAAATATCATTATTCACCTCTTCCTGTCTCCTTTGCTACTGATTGGCAATTTTCTCTTCTGGATGCTGAAAATCACCTACTGAGCCCTATGAAGGACTGTTAGGGGGCCACAGGCATGATTTATTGGGTCTACTACCCACTATTTCATACTTTTCATCTCTGTTAGCATAAGTGATCTTTTCAGACAGCACTGAGGGTTATTAAAAACTCAGATCTCTGCAGCTACAGGTAAAAGCCATACAGGTATAATTGAGGTGAAATAGGTTATGGACAGAGACCTCCA
Source organism: Neotragus moschatus (assembly GCA_006410615.1). Taxonomy (NCBI): domain Eukaryota; kingdom Metazoa; phylum Chordata; class Mammalia; order Artiodactyla; family Bovidae; genus Neotragus; species Neotragus moschatus. The sequence continues at coordinate 721,470 of SJYA01000064.1, read as the reverse complement.
CCTGGAACATTTTGTATCCAAAGAGCATTTTGGATTCCTAAATGGTGACTTTCAAGGCTTTGTGATTAGCATATGCCACACACACACAGAGACACAAACACACAAGTTACATAAAATTAAGTGTTCCATCCTAGAAATAAAAGTACAAAATAATATTAGTGATAAATCAGAAAATTCAAAGCTCAGTAAACGCTTTCAGTAATAAACATAATATTTCAGGTACTGTTTGGATCAGTTCAGTCACTCAGTTGTGTCCAACTCCTTCTGACCCACAGACTCTTTAGATAGCTAACTTTATTTTCACAACAACGCTATTTTAGGTAATAGCATCACCATCATCTACAGATGAGGAAACTAGGAAACAGGGAGATTAAGTGTTATAGCTAAGGATACACAATTAGTGTTAGATTATTTAAACGTGGAAATTATTAGACTGAGGTGGCTTTAAAGCCTAGATAAGTAAACCCAAGCCTAAGCCTGAAATGCCTCAAGGTTAGGAAATCAAAACCTCAAAACAGTCAATCATAAGTAGCCAATTTGTTTGTTGTTTGAGTCACTAAGTCATGTCTGACTCTTTGCGACTCCATGGACTATAGCCTTCCAGGGTTCTCTGTCCATGGAATTTTCCCAGGCAAGAATACTGGAGTGAATTGTCATTTCCTTCTCCAAGCTCTTACTGACCCAGGGATTGAATGCCAGTGTCCTGCTTGTGAGGAGAATTCTTTACCACTGGGCCACCTGGGAAGCCCTAAGTAGACAATTAGTCTTTCCCAAATAAGAAACCCACTAAAGCCATAGGGTCCCTTGGACTGCAAGGAGATCCAACTAGTCCATCCTAAAGGAGATCAGTCTTGGGTATTCATTGGAAGGACTGATGTTGAAGCTGAAATTCCAATACTTTGGCCACCTGATGCTAAGAGCTAACTCATTTGAAAAGGCCCTGATACTGGGAAAGATTGAGGGCAGGAGAAGAAGGGGATGCCAGAGGATGAGATGGTTGGATGGCATCACTGATTCAGTGGACATGAGTTTGGGTAGGCTCTTGGCGTTGGTGATGGACAGGAAGTTGGACATGACTGAGCAACTGAACTGAACTGAACCAAAAGCCATAGCCAAGAAGATAATTTCCTTCTGCACTTTCTCTGTAAAAGCCTTTCCCTAGTTCATGTCCATGGAGCGATTTTGACAACTTCATGTTTGGAGCTCCCTGATTCAGTCAAATCTATTTTTATTTAAATAAGCTATTAAAAATCTTAATATGCCTCAGTTTGTCTTTTAGCACTAGTAATGAAAAAACCTGAATTTGTACCTGAATAATCTGTTTAGTCAAGGCTATGGTTTTTCCAGTGCTCATGTATGAATGTGAAAGTTGGACTGTGAAGGAAGCTGAGTGCCGAAGAAATGATGCTTTTGAACTGTGGTGTTGAAGAAGACTCTTGAGAGTCCCTTGGACTGCAAGAAGATCCAACCAGTCCATTCTAAAGGAAATCAGTCCTGGATATTCTTTGGAAGAACTGATGCTAAAGCTGAAACTCCGATACTTTGGCCACCTCATGTGAAGAATTGACTCAATGGAAAAGACTCTGATGCTGGGAGGGATTGGGGGCAGGAGAAAGGGACAACAGAGGATGAGTTGGCTGGATGGTATCACTGATTCGATGGACATGAGTTTGGGTGAACTCCGGGAGTTGATGGACTTGGAGGCCTGGCGTGCTGCAGTTCATGGGGTCATAAAGAGTTGGACATGACTGAGCGACCGAACTGAACTGAACTGAATCTGATCCCAAATTGTGTATGCCTAATTTCCACAGCCTGACAGTTCAACCTTACAGTAAAATTTGCCTCTTTATGTTAAATGGCAATAATAAATACTCTACTTAAAAAATGTGCAGATTACATGGTTGAAAATGAAGGATAATTTGAATTTCCATAAAATCTTGTGGATATAGCTACAATATTCAAGACCTTGAGTACAGTAAATGAAATAAAAAGTTATATTTAGGAAAGGAGAGTCTAATAAATTTAAACTATAAAAGAAGGGAATCATTGGGAAAATTTTAACAGAAAAGGGAAAGTTCATACTAGAAGTTCATCAAGTAAACATTTGTCTATCTCAGGAACAAATTATACCAGGACACAGAAAAGGCAAAAAGAGTAACAAGATACTAAATTGGCTACAATCAGAGACCTGAAAGTGAAGTGGAAAAGCCACAAAGAGTGGAATCCAAGCTGTAACCTGAAGGAAAAAAATAGCACAATGAGAAAGACATGGCAGAAGGCTAAATGAGAAAGATAATGCAACCATAACTAAGGCCTAGTCATAGCATATACATCCACACCACAACCAAAGAATCCTTAAAACAACAATAACAAATTATCTAGCTGCTAAAATTACTCAGTGTACTGCCTCAATTATTTATACCCTAATTTAAGAATGATCATATATGCAGTGAATTTGCATTGAAATTCACTTTGACTTAGCAAACCTTTTGTCATCATAAGAAAAAAAAATAAGACATTTAAGAAAAGAACTTTCTCTAAATATTCTAGGAAATATATTTAAGAACTAACAGTTGGTATGTAAATTGCAAATTAGAAGTGAATGACCTACTTAATTAACAGATTCTCATTTGTTAAGCTAAAGTCAAGTGATACATTGAATGAAAAGCACAGCTATACTGGAGCAGGAAACTGAATCTTTATGTTAAATCAAAGCCTAATCAATGAATATTGCTGTATGTATCTGATTATATGCTTCCTGATTTTGCTAAAATACTAAGCATTTTATTCTGATCTTATATTTGTAACAATTGAATAGCAAGGATGGCTGTCCATGATTCCAATCCAATCGTGTCTAAATCCTAATCTCTAAAGTCATTGTTAAATAGAAGCCACTGACTCAGGGATCTATGGTTGAATCAGTGACATTCAATCAATATCAGAGTTTAAGGATTTAACCAGGCATTCTCCAATAAGTTCATGTCAAGTATACATCTTAAAAAGTGCCCCCTCTGTACTTTACTTCAGAATCTTGGATTTGAAATCTTTGAGACTCTACAGTGTGGTTTTAAGCACGAGAATTTGCCTGGGGGAACAGGGGAAGGAGAGCGAGAATTTAGGTAACTATATAAACATGATGCTCCTGGTTTGTTTTTCTTCAGCTAACATTTATCTCTTTGGCATGATGAAGGGCAGATCAACGTTGATTGTAAAAACAAACACAATTAGCACTAAAGCAGCATATGTTAACACTGCTGCAGCCTGATGATGAATGAGCTGTAAGTGATGCCAACACCTGTTCTTGACGGTGATGCGTAACACCCAATCCCAGTGGAGTAATGAGCGTGCAGACACATTGGTGCACACTTCACCAGTTACAGTGGTTTATGGAGGGGTTATGGTAGCATTCTCTCTCTCTCTTTCAATCTCTTCTCTGAGATTCTTTGTTTGTTTATTCACTCGTTCATTTGTGGCTTCACAGTTAGCATTGAACTATGTAGATATATTCAGATATAAGTGATATTAGCTACATGGGGCAATACTAGGTTACCCCAAGTCCTGAGTGACTAGCAGTGTGCTTCTATGCTATAATAATCCCTTCTAAATGGCCATTGCTAAGTCATATATTTTGGGCCTGATATTGATTGACATTATCAGGCATCTCAACCAGATTGACTCTGAGAATGGCTGAAAGTGTTATTATTCAGTTGCAATGTTTTACAAAGACAATGTAATAAGAAAACAAGAGTAGTGGAACATATGGGGTGGTGTGTTCTATATTAATATACAAAGTAGTTAGCATAGGTATGGTATTTCTATATAACATGTCAAATTATAAAATATCATTTTGATATTTATCTTCCAGTATTGTTTCAGCAAAGAACAAATACTGTTGTACCTATGTGGAGCTTCAATGCCATGTAGTGATCTTTGTTATGACATATATGGTTTCATGTTCCACAAGAAAATGTTATTAATATGATTAATTGATGGCAACCCACTCCAGTACTCTTGCCTGGAAAATCCCGTGGATGGAGGAGCCTGGTGGGCTGCAGTCCATGGGGTTGCTAAGAGTCGGACACGTCTGAGCGACTTCACTTTCACTTTTCACTTTCATGCATTGGAGAAGAAAATGGCCACCCACTCCAGTGTTCTTGCCTGGAGAATCCCAGGGACAGAGGAGCCTGGTGGGCTGCCATCTATGGCGTTGCACAGAGTCGGACACGACTGAAGCGACTTAGCAGCAGCAGCAGCAGCAAGTGATATGAATTACTTATTGTGTCCTTAGTTTTTACCTCATTTTATTTCTTATCATCCGTTTTCTCTTTGCTTCAAAACCTAGGCAAATTTTTCTTTCCTGTACTAAATAGAATTCCATTACCTGTAATTAGATCATCCCAACCTAGAGGTTATTTCTTCCTATTTTTTAGATTCTTGTTTTTCTGTCCAACTGACACGTTTGCTTTATCTATAAACATATTCAGAGCCTTCCACTCTTAATAACAGTTTTTTTTCAATTCTTACTCTTACATTATGATTAAAAAAGAAGTTTTATTGAAGTATAACTGATTTACAGTGTCATATTGATTTCTGCTATACAGCAAAGTTGCTGCTCTACAGCAAAGTGACTCATATATATGTATCTCTCCATCTTTTTTTATATTCTTTCCCATTATGGCTTAATTATAGGATATTGATATAGTTTCTTATTCTATATAGTAGGACTTTATTGTTTTCTTATCCTATATATACTATACTAGCTTGATATGATATTCTTTTAACTAGCCAATTTCTTAACATAATTTTAAATCCATTGCTCTATGTACTCATTTTTTAATTTCTTAACTCACTGACGTTATTATGGAGATGTCAGTATTTCAGGTTACCACAAAATTTACCCTCTCAAAACCCATGACCATTGGCTATTACCATGTTTCTTTATAATCTTACATATCACTTTTCTTAATGTCCAGTTGGTAGGTTCCATGAAAATAAGGGCTATATCTGCTTTATTTTCTAAAGAGGCTTTATAAACTGATGAGAACACAGTGTCGCCTCTGGAGCTAGACTCCCTCGGTTCAAAACCCTTTATTTCCTTGTCATAGCTGAATGACCATGGTGAAATTTCTAACCTCTTTGTTTTAGTTGCTACATTTACAAAATGGCAAATAATAATATATAATTCATAAAAGCCTTTGTGATGAAAACTATAAAATTTACATGTGTAACAAGTATGTGAATAGCTTCAGTTCAGTTCAGTCGCTCAGTCGTGTCCGACTCTTTGCAACCCCATGAATCACAGCACGCCAGGCCTCCCTGTCCATCACCAACTCCTGGAGTTCACTCAGACTCATGTCCATCAAGTCAGTGATGCCATCCAGCCGTCTCATCCTCGGTCGTCCCCTTCTCCTCCTGCCCCCAATCACTTAGTAAATGTCCTATATATCTCAGCTACTCTTAGCATTATTTAGCTCTAATTGTTGTCACCTCGCTAATCCCAGAAATTAGCACTATGTCTGATACATATTAACTTTCAACCAATATTTTGTGGAAATGAATTAATGAACGCTACATTTAACACAGCTGAAATTACTACATTTTAAAAACATTCATCTCCTTGGACTTTCACGTCGCTGAAACACCAGTACCCAAAATATTGTCTTTATTCTTGAAACAGAATTCCATTTCCAACTCCTCCATGAGTAGAAAAGCCACTCTGCAAGTTTCAGCCAGGCAGAAGAGAAGACAGAAGAAGAAAGAAAGAAAGATAGAGCTAAGTCATGTCCGACTCTTGGCAGTCCCATGAACTGTAGCCCGCCAGGCTCCTCTTCCATGGGATTCTCTAGGCAAGAATACTGAAGTGAGTTCTTCAGGGGAACTTCCTGACCCAGGAGTTGAACCCAGGTCTCCCGCATTGCTGACAGATGATTAAACTTGAGATGAATTTACTACTGAAATGACTTATTCTCCCAACTTCCTTTTTTATAACACTAAAATCCATTCTCTCCACAGCAGCCAAAACAATCATCTAAAAATATAAGACAGAGCATGATTTCCTCACTTAAACCATTCTGTAACTTCCTAATACATGGAGAAGAAAATCCAAATTCCACATAGTCCAGCAGATAAGACCTTGCTTGACCTGGCCCTGCCTATTTCTGTGGTTCAGTGTGCTCAGTCGCTCAGTCATGTCCAGCTCTTTGTGACCTCACAGACTGTAGCCCTCCAGGCTCTTCTCTCCATGGGATTATCCAGGCAAGAATATCGGACTGGATTGTCATTTCCTCCTCTAGAGGATCTTCCCGACCCAGGGATCGAACCTGCAACTCTTGTATCTCCTGCATTGGCAGGCTGATTCTTCACTGCCGTGCCACCTGGGAAGCCCCAAAGTGAAAGTGTTAGTCACTCAGTTGTGTCTGATTCTTTGTTAACATTTCTCTGTAGTCATCTGCAATCACATCTCTCACCTGGCTCAGTCCTGCTGCTGACATTGGCTTTTTCCTCTTGCATTGCTTTGCCCTTGGGTTCTTACTTGTCTAACATCTTATCTTTTAGACTCTGTTGAAAGACTACCTCTTTTATCTTTTTCTCACAGACATTTTCTTTGACCCACCTCTCTCCTCAGTTCAAAATATACTCTCTTGCTTTGTTTTCTTCGTATCACTGTTTGGAATTATCTTCTCAATGTATCACTTTCTTATTATCATCTGTCTTTTCCACTAGAACCAAGTTCCATGATGACAGAGATCTTGACCATCTGATTCATCATTTTGACTTACTGCTTGGTACACTATCAATTGTTTGCTATCTGTTAAAATGCATTAATAGAGGAGACTAGAGACAGGAGCCATGTCACAAAAAGCTTTGTGTATCATGTTACAGAGACAAAATTGTATCTCAAATGCAACAGAAACCATCAAGAGATGTTAAGTAGAATGAGCACTGAAGAACTGGTGCTTTTGAACGGTGGTGTTGGAGAAGACTCTTGAGAGTCCCTTGGACTGCAAGGAGATCCACCCAGTCCATTCTGAAGGAGATCAACCCTGGGATTTCTTTGGAAGGAGTGATGCTAAAACTGAAACTCCAGCACTTTGGCCACCTCATGCGAAGAGCTGACTCATTGGAAAAGACTCTGATGCTGGGAGGGATTGGGGGCAGGAGGAGAAGGGGACGACAGAGGATGAGATGGCTGGATGGCATCACGGACTTGATGAATGTGAATCCGAGTGAGCTCCGGGAGTTGGTGATGGACAGGGAGGCCTGGAGTGCTGCAATTCATGGAGTCACAAAGAGTTGGACACGACTGAGCGACTGAACTGAACTGAACTGAGACATTTAAGAAAATTTTATAGAGGAATATATATGTGAGTTAGCACTTGAAAAACAAAAGAAATTTGAAAGAAGGGAGAGGTACATTCCAATGAGAGATGCTAGGATGATAAGATGGTCCATGATACCATAGGGATGGATGTGTGTTTGGGATATAGTGAGTAGCTGAGTTCACTTGCTACAAAACTTTTCTTTAAGCTAGAAACACTGAAATGATAGAGATTGACTACAAAATGGTCTTTTGCTTGGTGATGTGATTTGGGATTGTATTCTAACAAGTGGTATTCTTTGAAAAGTAGAGATGAATTGGAAATCAACATGATAGAAATCAGGAGAAAAATCATCCTTGACACATCAAAATCCTGCTAGTTCTTTAGAATCCAACTTACGGATTGCATCCTTTATATGGCCCTTTTATAAGCCTAATAGAAGGATGTTCCTAGATGCAATATGGTCCAGTTCTTTTCTAAGAACTCAGATCCAAGGATGTATTGACATCCCCCGTATCACAGACAATTAATTTAGAGTTAAGACCTAGAGGATAATATTCTTAAACTGAATTCCTCAATTTTTAGGCCAAAATAAAATAATTTTTTTAAACAGTTCCATTTCTCATCTAAAATTTTTCAATAAAAGTTATAGTCATAGTTTCAAAGCTGCTTTGTTAGGTGATTTTGAATTTTATTATATACTAGGCATTCTTTCTGTGATAATACCAGTGAGCAGCTCATTTATAAAAGATATATAGGGATATTACACTGATTTGGGCATACCTGTCAAACTAAAGTATCTTGGCTTTTAAAAAAAATCTTTAGGGAGATAAAAAACAGGTCTTCTGATAATAAGTATTGGTCATGGAAAATTTTTAGGGACCACCCACACCATGTAAACATATATTTAAAAACCAGCATTAAATGTTTATATTTGCAATTCTTAAAATTTTATTGGAACACCTGTGGAATATAGAGTAAGAAAAGACTTAAAACATTCTTCCGTTTCATTTAAGGGAGAAAAAAGTAACAGTATAAAATGCACTATTACAAAACCAAAAAGCTTTTGGATATATTTATTATGTGCAAAGGAATTTCTTGACAATGAACATCTGCATGACCTCTAATAAACAGTGTCCAATATAAATTTATACAATCAACAATTTATTCTAACACTTAATTTAAATTCTCCTGAAAAAGAGCTAAACAGATTAATTAAATATCAAAAAATCTCTTAAGCTTAAAACAAATGAAAAACACAAGTTATTTGAAATCTTTCCTTTAAACTCTCATTTTAACTGAAGATTAAAAGAAAAAAAAAAAGAGAAAAAAAACCTTTTGTTGTCCGGATTTGTTCTGTTTCATCAGTTTATTATTTGGGCCCTCATTTATTTTTCCTCCCAAGGGTATACAGTTTTTTTTTTTTTTTTGCCCTTGGGAAGAGACCCTTAGGATTTATTCTCTTAATACAGTTATGATTTTAAAATTAATTTGGGGCTCCTGAGTTTCTTTGCTCCATTAACACCATAGTTGTAGATATGTGATGATCTAATGCAAAGGCTGGAATGTCTTTGAAAATATTAAAAATTCGTTTGTAAAGATTTACTTTAGAGAAAAAGTGATTATGCCAGTTTTAATAGCATGAAGAGAATGTCTCTTCTTTCTTCTGTTTCACGTGACCCTTGCTTTCTTCAATGCTTCATGTCACTAAGTGGAAAAACATTGCCACTGCCTTAGTCAGTTTGAGATGCTATAACAAAATCAAAACAAAGACTGGGAGCTTCTATTTCTCATGGTTCTGGAGGCTGAGAAGTCCAAGATCAAGGTGCTGGCAGACTTAGTGTCTGACGAGGCCCTTTTACTAGTTTTCAGGCAGGTACCTTCCTTGTTTCCTCCCATGTGGCTGAGTGGTAAAGAGCCTACCTGTCAATGCAAGAGGTGCAAGAAATGCAGTTTCAATCCCTGGGTTGGGAAGATCCCCTGGAGGAGGAAATGGCAACACACTCCAGTATTCTTGCCTGGGAAATCTCATGGATGGAGGAGACTGGCAGGCTACAGTCCATGAGGTCACAGAGAGTCAGACTTCTGCCTTTCTTCTGTGTCCTCATAAGGTGGGGAGGGCAGGTTCTTCCTCTTCTTATGCACTAATCTCATCCTCAAGGGCTACATGCTTAGAACCTTTGTTAAACCTAATTAGCTCACAGAAGCCCCACACCAAAGGCTAGTAGGGCAACATATAAATGAGGATGGGGTAGGTTGGATAAATATTCAGCCTCTGGCAAGAAGTAAGAACATACTTTGAGTTTTCTATGGGTTTTCTGTGTTTCTTCCAGTTTGACATTTTTATGAAAATCAGTGCTGAGCCTGAATACTTTGCCACTAAGTGATATGGTGTTCACATGGCTAGCCCACTCTGGGTCTGATTCTAATGGAACACTTGTTTTTATTCATTTTTATATTGGGATTTCTAGTAATATAATTTAAGCAAAGATTTCTATTATTCAAGTTAAGTGAAGCAAACATTTGAAAATCCCTAGTGGTGTTGTTCAGTCACTCAGGCGTGTTCAAACCTGTGATCCCATGAACTGCAGCACACAAGGCTTCCCTGTCTTTCACTATCTTCTAGAGCTTGCTCAAAGTCGTGGCCTTCGAGTTGGTGATGCCATCCAACCATCTCATCCTCTGTTGTCCCCTCTCCTCCTGCCTTCAGTCTTTCCCAGCTTCAGGGTCTTTTTCAGTGAGTCATCTCTGCAGAACTTAAAAGAACTAGATGAGAGTGCGATCTGGCCAGCTTTTCAATTCAAGACTGTGTGATCTTGGGCATGTCTTAGAAGCTCTAGAAGCGTGTGTCTTTCCCTTTAACCAGACTCTCTCCTAGAAATGCCTGAGATAGAAATGTTTATACAGTCTGAATGGAGCTAATGGAGTCTGCAGGGTAGGTATTTGTAAACCCTGGCATCTTAAGCATTTCACCAGTCTTTTAGTTCTGTAAAGCAAATGACTGTGATGAACATGAAGATGGAGACTGAGTCCATCATTATTTATTATGTAGCCTGACACCGAATAGATGCTTAATAAACCTTTTGCTTATGAATTTAAAAATTAAAAAATGCAGTGGCTGTAAAAGTGGAGAGTGGGGGATAAACATAGACTTCTGCACTTAAAATGTCACTAATAGTCGGGTGTTCCCAGAAGACTAAGGGGCGCTTTCCTGCTGTCCCATAGGTTCCTGTTCCAGGGCCATCACAGCTGCCAAGAGGTAAATAGGACTGTGTTTCCTTAGGTTTTGGCAGTGGAGAGAAGGATGTGTTTGGGGGAAATGGCCCTTAGGCAGAGCCCTTCTAGAGCTGTTGTAGAGGGGCTGCTCATCTGATTAAATGAGTGGGAAAGAGCAACTACCTTGATAAACCAGGACAGTGGGAGAGTTTGTTTATACCTGGAAAATGTCTTAGCCTATATTCAGTGTGCATCAAGGGACTTTTCCATCTAGCTGACAATTTTACTGCCACACATAGTATGAGGTCTCAATGGAGATGTACCTGTTTTTTTGTGGGCCAGATGATTGGGTCATAAGCCTTAGGGGTACTTCTTCTGATATAGTAATTGACATTCTGGTCCTTCCCTAAGTAGACTCTCCTCTGAACTCTGATATTTGGTCTTCTGTCCTTTGTTTGGTGTCCTGCCTCACTTGTAACTGAAAGAACAAGCATCTTCCTTAAGCCCCAGCCTCAGATTTCAACACGTATTATAACTATTCCTCTTACTTCTTTGTCAGTTGTGACGATTCCATATTCCAGGCAACCAAACCAGCTATGTTTTAAGCCCTTTCTGTGAACACATCAGATCAGATTAAACTGAGATCTGAGAGCTTGTGTTTTTAATTTTTGAAGCAGCATAAGGCTTGAACCTCATATTATGTCACATTCACCTTCTTGACAGTTTTATCAGCAACAGTTGACGCTATACCAGACATTACTAAATCATTCCTCTCTTTGGCTGCATGTTGCCTGTGTGCTAAGTGTCTTCAGTTGTGCTTGACTCTTTGCAACGCCATGGACTGTAGACTCTTCTGCCCATGGGATTCTCCAGGCAGGAATACTGGAGTGGGTTGCCATGCTCTCCTCTTGGTTGCAAGCTATTTCTGTTTAATACTACAATCTAAATTATCTTCCGCTTTTCTCCTTTTCTAAGTCCATATAACTGTTTTGGAGTTAAGCTCATTACTCATTAGAAATTTCAAATAAAACTCTCCCTTCCAAATAACAGCATATATCCACTGTACCACAGTTTCATCTTTACATTTGCAGATTCCCATCAAAGTCTTCTAAGAGACATGAGTGGCTGGCATCATCACCATCCACATTTTATAGATGAGGCAAAGGAGATCCTAGGGACTTCAGACAGCTTATCCCGTATTCTTCTGGTAACAAATACTAGCTGTGGACATCTAGGAGCCACCTATACTCTATCACTGAATGTCACAGAACCAGCATCAGGGATTATATTCACATTTTTTTAACCTTTATTTTATTGGCGCATCTGTGAAATATGAACTAACAAACAGCTCAAAATAGAGCTGAGCAGAGTGAAGATGAGGCTGTTCCTCTGCTCTAAAGAGCTTTCAGGTGCCCCGTCTTCTTTTTCTTCTCTGGGAACAAACTTTCCCTGATAAGTGTCCAGCTCATTCTCACTTTCAAAGCACCAGTTCTGTCAGCACAAAGGGAAGAAAAAAAATGATCTTTCAGTATAATTTTCTACACTGACTACCTGTCTTTTTCCATATTTAGACATAATTTGTGCTGCTAAATAGGGTTGCCCCCTAGCCATTTAGACCAAACTCTGAATTTCAAACGGATACATGGTTTAAAACTGCCATAAGCCATTAGTTCTGAGGATGAAGAGACTGGTTATTTTAAGAAAAAAAAAAAAAACAAAAAACTGGTAAACAGACAAGAGAACTCTCCCCTCTTTATTTGGTGCTCATGGCCGAAACCTCAGGATGCTGCCGTTTGCGTTGCACGACCATCCTGTCATAGCCTTCACCAGAGGAGCTTTCTGAGCTCGGGTGTGGATCAAGATTGGCACCCCAAGGCTGTAACCACAGGGCCCACAGATGCTGACCTGCCACCACCACCTCTGAGGAGCTCGGGCTTTGCGGGACTTGACTGCTTTCCATTCCTGCTCCTTAGTGGGTTTCCTCCTTCACCACCTCTGAGAAAGCCACAGTGTCCAAAAGAAGGAAGCAGGCCAGCGTCAACAGTCTGGGGCCTCCTCAACCTCTCACCACTTTCTCTCCACCTTCCCCCCAATCTGTGAGTCAAGGATACGGAATTAAAAAAATAATAATAATAATCCCACTAGATCAAGTTCTGCTTGTGCTTTTGGCTTTTTTATATGCTGTTACCTTTTTAAAGAAAATAGTCCTTTGTATTATCCCATTTCCCCTTCTTGTGACCCTGCTTCTAGATTTAAATGTCCTTCCAGGTGGTGAACTAAAGCTACGTACAGTACTATGTGTTAATCCAAGACTTCGTCTATCACACTGGTATCTCGCCTTACTTCAGAGAAAGAAAACCATTTGCTCGTATAAAATACCTGTGGAGCAGTTAGCATTCTTTGTGATGGTTATATGCACACACATGATAGATATATGGGTGTGTGTAGATATGCACATCCCCAAAAATGCGTATACAAATACATGTGTGTGAGCACACACACATCACAATGCAAATATACAAGTTTATATTTGGTTAAGTTTTTGTTAGGTGAACAGCTATTTGAGCCTCCCCTCCCACAGTGTAATTTGTGCTAAAGTTCTTGATTTGATGACAGAATTGTAGCAGCCTGCCCATTTTGTTCCAGTTGTTCCTGCCAATGTTGTTCCAGTTGTTGAGCAAATGGTACTATTCTGACTTCACTCTGGTGATTTGAAGGTATAACAATAACTCAGCTACACTGTTTTATTTTGTTTATTTTGTATTACCTTAGAACTAGAAATTGGAACATTTAAAAGACTAAGTGATATTAAAGAGGGATATAATAATTTCTGGATACATTAGGCTCTGAATACTTAGTATGGAGAGACTGGTAACATGAAGCCAAGAAGTGTGCCTTAAAAAAAAATGAAATAAATTTTAGAAGCAAAATCTGGGTTCTTCCATCTATTAGGAAGAGATCAGGAATTAAAAGAATCTTGAACTTGTTTCTTTTTTATTATGTAGTGTATTTCCCATTTTTATTTTAAAATTTTACATAGAAGCTTTCTTTTAAATTGGAGGATAATTGCTTTACAATTTTGTGCTGGTTTCTGCTGTATATCAATGTGAATTAGTCATAATTACATATATATATATCCCCTCTGTCTTAAGCCTCCTACACCACTCCCATTCGACCCCTCCAGGATGTCACAAAACACCAGACTGTGCTCCCTTTTTTATAGTTCAGATATAGCCTAAAAAGGTTGTAGTAAATCTGAAAAAAAAGAATAAAATTCTAACATAAATGTTGAGAGGAATATTGAATAAATGCACAGATCTTAGTGGCATTAACAACAGGAAATATTTCAGTGGATGCTGTATTATAAGGTAATAATATTATTATAATTATAGGTAATATAATTATAACTCTAGGTAATATTGTTAGGCTTGGGAAGTACCAGGATGACTAAAATATTGCTCTAACCCTGAGAAGGCTCAAATTCTGGTTTAGGAGAAAGAGAAATAAATAATTACAGTTCAGACATATGACCCAAATTTTTGAACATACTGTGGAAGAGCTATTAACTAGCTTGGGAAAGTTGCAGAATTCTTTCTAGAAAGGAGTTATACTGATTCTTCCTATGTGTGGCAGGAGGAGCCTGGGCAGCACCGGAAGAAGACTTTCCTGCCTTTAGATGCCAAAATTCAAGATTTTCTTAATCAGACTCTTAGGAATGCAGCTCAGAAGAGCTGTTTTTCTTCTGCCTCCAATTCTTGATTACTAATTTTAAATACTTTTCCTAGAATATCACTATTCTCTCAGCTATTAGATATTATTTCTCTTGGCTTCTTCTATTTTCTTCTATCCATTAGACAAAAGATAATAGCTTATAAAATAATAATTTATTATTGAAAAATGCTTGCAGAGATTTTAATCATTCTGTATATATTTTCTATCTTTGTATTTTTGTTTTCTATTTATTTTTAGGGCGATTCATTTTATGCATATCCTAGAGAATGTGTACTTCAATTCCCCCAACCTTATTAATGAAAACTGCCCTTGGTAATACAGTCTGATGAAGATATACTTTTGTTGAAATACTGTTGAATTAGAAGTTCTTGTGGAATGTGTGGCATACTTATCCAAGAATCTCGTTTGTTCTGCCAGCATCTGTAAGAATTTATTTATTTTTTACTTTATCCAAATGCTCAGAGCCCCAGTATAGAAAATGTCATTGAGATGGATTTGTTTGCAAAAAAACACAAATTGTTGAAAAAAAAAAAAAAGAAGACATTAAAGTTTTCTAAATAATCAAATTAAACATACATGAACCTTCTTTAATTAAAACTAATTTAAAACTGCATATCCTTTTGTGGTCTTCCCTGGTGGATCAGTGGTAGAGAATTTTGCCTGCAATGTAGAAGACATGGGTTCTATCCCTGGGTCGGGACGATCCCCTGAAGAAGGATCTAGAAACCCACTCCAGTATTCTTGCCTGGGAAATCCGAGGGACAGAGGAGCCTGGTGGGCTACAGTCCATGGGGTTGCCAAGAGTCCAACATGATTTAGCAACAACAACAACAACAACAATCCTCTGTGTAGTCCTAATTTTAGTACTAATTCATCCATTTAGAATATTGATGAAACATTTAGCCAGGAGCTGCTAACACACACACACACACACACACACACACACACACACACACAAACATGCATATACACACAGCATTATTTCCTATATATCTATATGAAACCTAGCTTCATTTTCTGGTTTCTGTGTTTCCAGATGGTCCTCTTTCTATGCCTAATGCTAGTTCTTGTCCTATGGCAATTTCCAATGAACTGACCATTTGCTTGCATAAAAGTTGATAAATTTGATATATTGATTACAGAAGAGTCTGAGTGCAGTTGCTTAAAACATATTAATTGTACTTTAGTTTGTTTGGTGTCTTTGATTCCCACTAACTACTGGAAAAAATCCATTTATGTGCAATTTAAAGAGAACTGTCTCTTTTTCAGAGCTACTAACTAACTTTTTATAGCATCTGTTGGAGCCATGAGGCAGAAGTGATAACAGACATGAGAGGGCATACTTCATAACTGCCTTGAAAATTAGGGGAAAAACTCCTCTGTGATCTAAGTGAAAAATCTTTCCCCATTACTAAGGAAATAATTGGAGCGTAAATAGCCTCTACATGTGGAGTATTCATGTCCATATAAATGTGTATTCAACTAGTTTAACTTTTGAAAAATCTAACCTGGCTATAAGTTTTACTCTCCGAATTTTTATTGAAATACTCTCAATTAGATATTATCTGTCAAAAATGGCAATAAAAACATTGGCTTAATACAGTTCCGGCACTGTTGTAAATATTTTATACCTAAGAATATAATATAGAAACCAAACGATACCTAGTAAAGTGTTCTAAGTGTGTTGTGCTAAGTAATTTGATGCATCAAAAATAATAGTTTAACGTTTTCATCTTTAAAACTGAATTTTTATTGTTGGTAAACAATCCTAATTTGGGGGAATAACTGTTGATTGATTGTGTGTGCTGTGTGTGTGCTCACTCACTCACTCAGTCCTATGCGACTTTTTGTGACCCTGAGCACTGTAGCCTGCCAGGCTCTTCTGTCCATGGGATTTCCCGGGCAAGATTACTAGACTGGGTTGCCATTTCCTTCTTCAGGGGATCTTTCTGACCCAGGGATCAAACCCATTTCTCCTTCATCTCCTGCATTTGCAAGCAGATTATTTAACACTGAGCCCTTTAGTTTAAAAATGAAACTGTAGTTTCTAAGCTGAAATCAGTGTCAGTTCAGAGGACATGGCTATCCTTTGTTGCTAATCTTTTCTGTTCTAAAACCATGCCCATTTCTGTAACTAAGGACACTTCTCTTTAAAAAGAACAATTGCTACAAGATGGAGTTCTTAAAGTGAAGTGAATTGCAGTACTCCATGTGTGATTGCTGCCATGTCTTAAACAAGAGACATTAAAAGAAATAAATGCCAGGTGGTCTCATTAGGACATTTGGACTTACACTTTTGAACCTTTGACACCCCCGTGACAAAAAGGCTCATTACTTTGATGTTGTTTCAACATGCGAAAATCCACAGTTTTATTGTTTGCAAATGTTAGCCTCTTCCCCAAATACTCATTTTCTCTAATTATAGAGAATTCTTCCACAGTATAATAATCCTTTTATATATTGCAAATTAAAATTTAGTGTTTTTAGGATAATGCCGCTGAACAGTATAGCAGCGGAGAAATTTTGAAAGGCTCTTTTTAATTTTTTCCCCTGAATCAAGACTTTGGCTACAGAGAATTTAAAAAATTTGGTTTGGAGAAAATTATTAGTGGTAACGTGTATGTGGATGCTAAGTTGCTTCAGTTGTGTCCAACTCTGTGACACTATGAAATATAACCCTCCAGGCTCCTCTGTCCATGGGATTCTCCAGGCAGCAATACTAGAGTGGGTTGCCATGCCCTTCTCCAGGGGATCTTCCTGACCCGAGGATTGAACTTGTGTCTCTTACATCTCCTGCATTGGCAGGCAGATTCTTTACCACTAGTGCCACCTGGGAAGCCCTGATAGTTATGTATACTCATACTTTGTTCATATAGTGCTTTTTAGGATAAATTGGTAGTTTACCTTTACTAAATATATTTATTTCCAGGGATATACTTTCACTGAGGCTTTTGATTCGAGTTATCTGAAAAATATTTATACAAGGTATAGATAGTATTTTCATTAATTTATATTAAAATAGTCCTTATAAAATGTTTCTTAAATAATTAATTTTAAAAGTACACATTGTAAGACAACTTATGGACTGGGAGAAAATATTGCAAATAATGCAATCTATAAGGGGTTAATTTCCAAAATATACAAACAGCCCATACAGTTCAATATCAAAAACCAAACAACCCAATAAAAAAAGGGGCAGAAGCCCTAAATAGACATTTTTATGAAGACTTATAGATGGCCAATGGGCACATGAAAAGATGCTCAGCATTGCTAATTATTGTGGTTGTTTAGTCATTGTGTCTAACTTTTGCAGCCCCATATAGTATGGCGCTCTAGGCTTCCCGGTCCCTGGGTTTTTCCAGTCAAGAATACTGGAGTGGGTTACCATTTCCCTCTCCAGGCGGCTTTCTCGACCCAGGGACTGAACCTGCATTTCTTGCATTGGCAGGTGATTCTTTGCCACCAAGCCACCAGGGAAGTCCCTCACTATTTATGAGAGAAAACAAATCAAATTACAATGAAGTATCACCTCATTCTAGTCAGAAGGGCCACCATTAAGAAGTCTACAGATAATTACTCCTGGAGAGGATATAGAGAAAAGAGAAGCTTCCTACCTTATTGATGAGAATGTAAATTGGTGCAGCCAATATGAAGAACAGTATGGAGGTTCCTTAAAATATAAAAATAGATTTATCATATGATCCAACTATCCCACTGCTGGGAATATAGCCATAAAACATGAAAGCTCAAAGATGGAAAGTTATATGTACCCAGATTTAAATAACAACAGTCTTTACAGTAGCGAAGACTTGGAAGCAAAGTAATTGTCCATTAATGGAAGAAAGGATAAAGAAGAAGTGGTATATGTATATAATGGAATATTACATAAAATATTGACATTTGAATCAACATGGATGCACCTAGAGATTATTATACTAAATGCAATAAATTAAACAGAGTAAGATATATGTTGTCTGATATTACTTATATGTGGCATCTAAAATGTGATACAAATGAAATTATTTACAAAATATAAACTTATTTACAAAATAATGTCTATTTATAAACATAGAAACATAGAAAACTTACAAACATAGAAAACATAGAAACTTACAAACATAGAAAATAGGCATATGGTTTCCAAAGGGGAGGGGAGAATAAATGAGGAGTTTGGGATTAACATATACACATAACTATACATAAAATAGATCAACAAGGACTTACTGTATAACTTAGGGGACTCTATTCAATATCTTGTAATAGCCTGTAATGGAAAAGAATCTGAAAAAGAATATATAACTGATCACTTTGTGTACACTTGAAACTAACCCAGAAGTGTAAATCACACTATTGCTTGCTCAGTTACCCTGTTGTGTCTGACTCTTTGTGACCCCATGGAATGCAGCATGCCAGGCCTCCCTGTCCACCACTGTCTCCTGCAGTTTGCCCAAGTTCATGTTCCTTACCTCAGTAATGCCACCCAGCCATTGCATCCTCTGACATCCCCTTCTCCTTCTGCCCTCAATCTTTCCCAGCATCAGGGACTTTTCCAATGCGTTGGCTGTGCTCATTAGATGACCGAAATATTGGAGCTTCAGCTTCAGCATCAGTCCTTCCAGTGTTGCTCCTGCTGCTGCTAAGTCACTTCAGTCGTGTCCGATTCTGTGCGACCCCATAGACGGCAGCCCACCAGGCTCCGCTGTCCTTGGGATTCTCCAGGCAAGGGCACTGGAGTGGGTTGCCATTTCCTTCTCCAATGCATGAAAGTGAAAAGTGAAAGTGAAGTCACTCAGTCGTGTCCAACTCCGCGACCCCACGGACTGCAGCCTACCAGGCTCCTCCGTCCATGGGATTTTCCAGGCAAGAGTATTGGAGTGGGGTGCCTGTGCCTTCTCCAGTGTTGGATCTCCCTTAAGATTGACTGGTTTGATCTCCTTCTGTCCAAGGGGCTTTCAGGAGTCTTCTCGGCACCACAGTTCAAAGATACCAATTCTTTGGCATTTTGCCTTCTTTATGGTCCAGAGCTCACAACCATAAGCAATCACTGGGAAGACCATAGCCTTGATTATATGGACCCTTGTCAGCAGAGTAATGTCTCTGCTTTTCAGAACGCTGTCTAGATTTGTCAGTCACACTATTCATCACTTTTTAAAAAATCATAAAATAGTTCACATTGTAAATAGTGAGAATTTGAAGCAAAAGCAAATTGTAAGTTATTTTGGGGAGATTAGCCTAGGTGAATAAATATATAGCTGCTAAAACTTTAAATAAATGCAAAATTTTAAGTATAGGACTCCTTTTCCATCATAAATGTCAAGGGATAGATCATTTGCTTTCTAAGGAACTTATTTTCTGCCCCCCACAAAATAGATGGATCAGCATACACTGAAGAAAACAATTTCCTCTGTGTTCCAACAAATATTTAGTATGTAGCTAAAAATCGTTTTGGGGGCTTCCCAGGTGACTCAGTGGTAAAGAATTCGCCTGCCAATGGGAAGAGACAGAGGAGACTCAGTTTCAGTCCCTGGCTTGGGAAGATCCCCTGGAGGAGGAAATGGCAACCCACTCCAGTATTCTTGACTGGGAAATGCTATGGACAGAGGAGCCTGGCAGGCTATAACCCATGGGTTGCAAAGAGTCGGACTTGACTGAGTATGCACACAAAGGTTGTTTTTACTGATTTTTTTTTAAAATGTGAGATTACGAATGCTCCCTTTCTGATTAGGACAAGAACAGGGATTTTGGTATCCAAGTTTTTCTAAATTGTATTCTACTTAGAACAGATTTTATCTAGGACAGATTTATTTTTCTTTCTGGAATACAAACATGGGATCTAAAATTTGACATTATCTTCTAACTTCACCTTTCTCTCCTAAAGTACCCTCTCATCTCTTCATGACACAGGTAGCTTCCAAATGATTATTTATCCATAAGAATCTTAAAAAAATTCTTTACTGTTTTACCATTAAGTATTTACACATGTGTTTCCTAGTGGCTCAGCTGGTAAAGAATCTGTCTGCAATGTCTGAGACATTTGATCCCTGGGTTTAATCCCTGGATTGGGAAGATCCCCTGAAGAAGGGATGGCAAACCACTGCAGTATTTTGGCCTGGAGAATTCCATGGACTGTATGTATCCCAGAGAGTCAGACACAACTGAGTGGCTTTCACTATCACTATTTACATATTAAGCCTATTCTAAAACCTGAGGTTGGGAAGCACTTTTAATAATATGTATCTGGTGGTCTACAGTCCATGGGTTCCCAGAGATTCAGACACAACTAATTGACTGATCACACACGCACACATATTAAAGTTACACAGAGATAAGCATTGTAATCTTTTTCATTTCCTTATTTTTTTCTCATTATTTACTGAGTGCCTTCCATTGTTAGGAAGATTTTAGATTTATTTGGTAGAAGCATGTTTTGGAATTAAAGGGGAAAAAAAGGTAGCTATTTTATGATGATTGTGATGTCATTCCAAAAGCAAGTACGTTAAACATCATTATTTCAAGTAGCTATACATTCTTTCTATTTGAGGACTAACCTTCACAAATTCTTCTAGTGGACAAAATAGTATGTCTCCAGTATAATTACTCATCACTTAATGTGTCATATTTCATTTTAATTTCAATTACTGTAAGGACTTTTAAGGGGGCTTCCCTGGTGGCTCAGACAGTAAAGCATCTGCCTGCAATGTGGAAAATCAAAATGCCCTTAAGGTTCTAATATTTAAACATGTTTAAACTATACTATTGGAGAAGGCAATGGCAACCCACTCCAGTACTCTTGCCTGGAAAACCCCATGGACGAAGGAGCCTGGTAGGCTGCAGTCCATGGGGTCGTGAAGAGTTGGACACGACTGAGTGACTTCACTTTCACTTTTCACTTTTCACTTTCATGCATTGGAGAAGGAAATGGCAACCCACTCCAGTGTTCTTGCCTGGAGAATCCCAGGGATGACGGAGCCTGGTGGGCTGCTGTCTATGGGGTCGCACAGAGTCGGACATGACTGAAGCGACTTAGTAGCCGTAGCAACAGCAAACTATACCATAGACTATAGACATCCCAGGTACTGACTTCTTGGTGTTCTGAAAGTCCCAGCCTAAAATGGAAGCCACTCAAATGCACCAATGCATACACTAAGCACTACTGTGAAAACTCCTTGATGAGTCTAATCCTAATTTATAAATTTGAATTCCAAATTTTGAGCAAACCTTAGAATATGATTTGAGAGAGGGTAACCCTGATCATCTTTCTTTAAAGACTTATTTTGAATTTTCTTCTTCCTTCCTTCTGTGTTTTGCTCTTTTGCTTTCCCTTCCCTTCATGTTTCTTTTTTTCTCCTTTATTTCCTTTCTTTTTATGTTTTAATTGTTGACTTTTCAAGTAGTATCCCAAGGAATTCTGTGAAATTATTCTGTAGTTTTTTCATTTGTTTTGTTTTTCAGTAAGTCTTTCTTCACTAGTCTAACATTTTGATTGTTTGACTTGAATTTTTTCATGCTGAAAGTTGACTCAAATGCAATATGTTAAAGATATGAAATTAAACTTGCATTAAGTGAAATTATATGTGTGTATATTATATTTTTAAATGCCATAAAACAATATAGCTTTATTCATTCTGCAGTAACCTTTAAAATGCATTCTTTAATTAAAAAGAGAAAATTTTAAACATGATGATTAAAATGCTAAGCATCTTAAAATCTTAAAATGTCTAACTACTTGACACTTAATACTTCAGTAATATTCAAGATGCTTTATATATTTTAAGTTGCAGTGTGTGCATGTGAGTGTGCACATGTGTGTTTAGTTCTAATTTTTGCAACCATATGGACTATAGCTCACGAGGCTCCTCTGTCCATGGAATTTTCGGGGGGAAGAATACTGGGATGGGTTGGCGCTTCCTGCTCCAGGGGATCTCCCAACACAGATATCCAACCCATGTCTCTCCTGTCTTCTGAATTGTCAGGCAGATTCTTTATGACTGTTCCACTGGGAAGACTCTAAGTTATCATAACTCTTCTCAAATTAGCCATTATTAAAAAGTAGCCTTTGTATTAGTTTCTCTTTTACACTTTGATATGAAATTTTCACTACTGATAAGTGTTTTACTATTTTGATTTCTCTATTTAAAAATCTGAGTTTTTTAATGATATGATCATCACACATAAATTTAGCTTACCTAAAATTGTTAAACACTAAATTATAATGAAAAATTAGAAAAAAATCAAAATGTTGGACATTGAAGTCTTGCTGAAATAAATTATGGTATCATGAACATAATAATGTTGTCTGTCATGTTCCTTAGCTTTTTGACAGTTGATATATGAAAAAAAAAATTAAATGTCTTTGAAAATTTCTTCAAAGGACAGTACATTTATAGTCATTGATGTGCACCCTTTGTATAAATGTAACTTTTCTTTCAACTTTTAAATTAGATCTCTTTGTGATACTCTGAATGACATATGAATGTAGAGTAAGTGCTTACTATGCTAATCTCTTTTGATTGTTACCGTAGTGTCATCTGAAGGAGCTAATTGGGTTTCTCTAGCGACTCTCAGTTCAGTTCAGTTGCTCAGTGGTTTCCGACTCTTTTCAACACCAAGGACTGCAGCACGCCAGGCTTCCTTGTCCATAACCAACTTCTGGAGTTTAGTTAAACTCCTGTCCATTGAGCTGATGATGCCATCCCGCCATCTCATCCACTGTCGTCCCCTGCTCCTCCCGCCCTCAAACTTTCCCAGGATGAGGATCCTTTCAAATGAGTCAGTTCTTCGAATCAGGTGGCCAAAGTATGGGAATTTAAGCCTCAGCATCAGTCCTTCCAATGAATATTCAGGACTAGTTTCCTTTAGGATGGACTGGTTGGATCTCCTTGCAGTCCAAGGGACTCTCAAGAGTCTTCTCCAACACCACAGTTCAGAAGCATCAATTTTTTGGTACTCGAGTGGTGAAGAACGTGCCTGCCAGTGCAGGAGACACAAGAGAAGTGGGTTCAATTCATAGGTTGGAAAGATCCCCTGGAGGAGGGCCCAATAATCCACTCCAGTCTTCTTGCCTAGATAATCTCATGGACATAGAAGCCTGGTGGGCTATACTCTATGGGGTCACAANGTACTCGAGTGGTGAAGAACGTGCCTGCCAGTGCAGGAGACACAAGAGAAGTGGGTTCAATTCATAGGTTGGAAAGATCCCCTGGAGGAGGGCCCAATAATCCACTCCAGTCTTCTTGCCTAGATAATCTCATGGACATAGAAGCCTGGTGGGCTATACTCTATGGGGTCACAAAAGAGTCAGACATGAATAAGCCACTAAGCAAGAAAAACAAATTTCCAAATATTTTATCATTTGCTCATCAGCATTTAATCATTGTTGTTGAAGTGTTAAAGGATTTTGAGAAGATCGTTATTTGACAAAGTACACCCACTGGCAAGTTTATCTGTGTTCATAGAAGATATTTATTTTTTTTTCATGGAGCTCTTTCATTTGTTTAATTTATTGAGCAACTATCATATGTCAGTTACTTTCCTGAGAGCTGGCAGTTCATGTCTTCCACATTGAAGGTGGATTCTTTACCATGTGAGTCACCAGGGAAGTTTTCTAATTAATATTTATCTAAGAACTCCAGGATTTTGAAATAAAGTATTACTAAAGATATAGTAATACTTTATTTCAAAATCCTGTGAAAAGAAGAGAAGTGAAAAGCAAAGGAAAAAAGGAAAGATATAAGCATCTGAATGCAAAGTTCCAAAGAANTGGAAAAGACTTTGATGCTGGGAGGGACTGGGGGCAGGACGAGAAGGCCACTACAGAGGATGAGATGGCTGGATGGCATCGCTGATTCGATGGACGTGAGTCTGAGTGAACTCCAGGAGTTGGTGATGGACAGGGAGGCCTGGCGTGCTGCGATTCATGGGGTCGCAGATTCGGATATGACTGAGTGACTGAACTGAAGTGAATATCCCTACCATCAAACTTTTATTGAAAGCTTTTTCTAGTTATTATGAAATAATTTTGCTCATGCATTTGTTTGGTATCCTGGATAGTGAAGATTAACTAAAATGGTGAGAAAAAGAATATAAAAGAAAACATGGAATAGCAACCTAGAGAGAGTTGGAATAACATTAAATGCATTCTTCTTAGAAGCAAGAAGAATCAAATCCAGCATTTGCCTCAAGATTCAGATAATTCTAAAACATTTAACTTTCTAAATAGAGGAGGCTGTCCCAATTAAGTAATTTATAATTTGTATGGGAGGACCTGATTATAGGAAAAAGTTTCCTTTTTAAAAAAACTAGTAAATTCTCCCAAGGAAAATTATATTAAAATATACATTATGCTTTTTTGAAGGGTATATAGTGTCAAAGGTTATATAGGTTGACAATCCTGATCAACCACTTGATAAAATGTAATCTTACTTTTTGTTAATTAAAGTGACTATAAATAAAAAATAATTATGATTATGTAAGTAGACTAATTAAAGCATAAAAATTCCCTTGCTTACTGTATGTCTGATGAAGAAATATAATGGCAGATATGAAAAACAGCTTTAATTTCAAACCCTGCTGCAACCACAAAATACTTTGTTCTCAAACAATCTGATGACTATAAATTGATATTGTGAAATGACATAGTGTTTTTGATCAAGTATCATCCTTTCTGNAAAGCATAAAAATTCCCTTGCTTACTGTATGTCTGATGAAGAAATATAATGGCAGATATGAAAAACAGCTTTAATTTCAAACCCTGCTGCAACCACAAAATACTTTGTTCTCAAACAATCTGATGACTATAAATTGATATTGTGAAATGACATAGTGTTTTTGATCAAGTATCATCCTTTCTGCTGGAGAAGGAAATGGCAACCCACTCCAGTATTTTTGCCTGGAGAATTCCATGGACAGAGGAGCCTGGTGAGCTATAGTCCATGGAGTAGCAAAGAGCTGGACAGGGCTGAGTGACTGAGCAGGCATACACCCTTTCTGCTAATCCAGAACCTAATGCCAGATATTCATATGCTTTCACTTCTCAAGCTACAGAACCTGCATAGAAATTTTGACTCTTCTCAAGATCCAAATATTTGAAGTTACTAAAGGCCATGGCACCCCACTCCAGTACTCTTGTCTGGAAAATCCCGTGGACGGAGGAGCCTAGTAGGCTGCAGTCCATGGGGTTACTAGAGTCAGACACGACTGAGCGACTTAACTTTCATGCATTGGAGAAGGAAATGGCAACCCATTCCAGTGTTCTTGCCTGGAGAATCCCAGGGACGGGGGAGCCTGGTGAGCTGCCATCTGTGGGGTCGCACAGAGTCGGACACGACTGAAGCGACTCGGCGGCAGCAGCAGCAGCAGCAGCAGCAGCCAGTACCAAAGTATTGATGTTATATACGTATGAGTATAACATGTTATGGCTGTCTGTAATAGAACATAGGGGTCCATGAAGTAATATTGATCTTCAGCTAAATTTGACTGTTATTTTTACCAGCAAAATGAGTGTATGAGGGGAAAGAAGAGAACTGCACTTCAGGACAAGCAATGTTTGGTGAACTATAGGCAGGTCTGGAGAACAGAGAAGAGGGCTTGCTTTTGTAGAGGAAAGGGGTAAATTGAGGAGGCTGTGGTGGTTCTTCATTGGCTGTAGGCAGGGGCCAGTTTGCTGTTCTGGGTCAGGAAATCTTTCTTCCTGCTGGGATCTGCGGGCTGGAGTGAGTTATATGCATGGCAGCACCCTCTTCAGGGCTTCCAGGGCTTCTGGAATTCAAATCTCCAATTTGAATGAGATTTGTTTATTTCCACAGGGCATGTGCATGCGTGCTCAGTTGCTCAGTCATGTCCAGTTCTTTGCAACCCCATGGACTATAGCTCATCAGGCTTCTCTGTGGAATTTTCTAGGCAAGCATACTGGAGTGGGTTGCTATTTCCTTCTCCAGGAGATCTTCCCCACCCAGGGATCGAGCCCACATCTCTTGTGTCTCCTTCATTAGCAGGTGGACTCTTTACCACTGGCACCATCTGGGAAGCCCTTCACAGTACATAAATATTTCCAAACTGCCACTAGAGTTCTTATATTTTAATTTCTTTGAAATTTATATAGTGGCTTATGCTCTTGATTTCTGTCACAGTCTTTCTTTGATTTTAATATCAACATATCATTCAAGTGACCATTTCAAATGATGTAACCATAAGATCAATACAACTCGGAGTTCCCATTAGAAATTAGCTTTCCCCCAAAGAAGAAAGGATGTCGGTTCACGATTTTTCCCCACTAATTTCTATTTTAAAAGAAGAGAAATTTTCCCAAGGAAAGAAACTTTCCAATAAATGATATCAATTTAAAAGTTGAAATTACAATAAACTGCAGGTATCAGAAATCAAACTAATTTGGCAAAAAACTCACCTTTTCTCATAGACATATCATTAAGTCATTCTGTCTTATGTACCATAGGCTTGAAAATAGGTAAAGCAGGGATGCCTCCGGTACAGTTTTTAAATGTAGAACACTTCTACTCTAGACTTCTATTGGATTTGTATAATGACACATCTTATTTTCCTCTGTTTAAATGCCATATTTTTCATTAGAATTTTCAAGTTTCTGATAACTCTTGTAGCAAAGAAATCTGATTCACCTTACTTAATCCAAAGTTTATCAAATTAATTGCTAAGGGAATGCTTTTTTCATATCGGACCAATTAACATCTTCTGGAACGAATGTCTCACAGAACAAATGCTACTAAAACACCTGAGCATTTTAGGTGGTGCTGGAATGAAATCCATATCCGATTAACAAAGAGGTTTTCAGTTTTGTAAAACTCAGTGACCAGCTTGGTACTGGCCCAGGAACCTGTTGGACACTTCTGATTTATTGATCTTTTAGAAGTCAGCAGTGATTAGTAATTGACTACTCAGGTGGCGCTGGTAGTAAAGAAGCTGCCCTCTAATGCAGGAGCCTATGAGACACGGGCTTGATCCCTGGGTCCAGAAGATGCACTGGAGAAGGAAATGACAACCCACTCCAGTATTCTTGCCCGGAGAATCCCATGGACAGAGTATTCTGGTGGGCTATGGTCCGTAGCATCACAAAGAGTCAGCCATGACTGAAGTGACTTAGCACACTTTGAGAACAACAGACCCAATATATTTAGAAATCCAACATATTTGGAATTTGACAGTACCACCTTGGAGTGGGCAACTAAAATACATATTTTGTATTTCGGAGTCTAAGAAAATACACTGAAATTAGGGACAGAATTGTATTGAACAATAATTAATGGAACTGACCTTCCATGTGAAAGGGATTAGTACTTCCTTGCAGCACGTAATTTTCTGGGAGCTCCAAGGCTTTTTAAGCCCAAACTTACTTGTTCACGTTCTGTCACTCAGTGAAATTCCAGCTGTGGAACTCTCACTTCTCACTTGAATTAGACAATCAAAGCGATGGGGCATTTTCTACCCCGTGACTTTGCTTAGGCTTTTTCTCTTCCCTATAATGCCTTTGTCCTTTATGCCTCAGCCTCCACCCATCAGAATTCTGTGCTGTCTTCAAACTTCCTTGCCTATTACCTTTCCCCATTTTCTTATTGATGGAAAACTATTTGTCCAAGCCTCTATGAGGTCATCCCAATGATTCCTTTCTTCCTTCATCCCAAGGATTTTGCTTGCCTCTTTGTTATAACACATTCTATGAAATACTGTTACTGAGAAATGTGTAATAGTCAACCAACATTGATAAGACACTTTTAGTAATCAGAGACCATGTTTTACTTATGAAAAACAATGTCTTGCACAGAGTAGTTACTCAAAATTGGGTGACGTAACACCCTCACAATTGGCCTTCATCATCTTTTTTTTACATAAGGAAAGTCACATGAAAACTCAAATTGAAAATCACATTCTGAATTTCTATTTATAAGTCTTTTACTGAAATACACAGGTCGCTTTGCATGTGAACAGATATTTCTTTCCTGAGGACCCAAGCATTTTTTGTATATTTTCTTAATTCACTTAATTGGTCACTTAATTTTGGACCCTTTACAGCTGGTTGAAATTTTTAAATAAAATGGAAAGGCAATATGATACACACAACTATATAGTCAAAAATTTTTTTTATTCCCTCCAGATGCTGTTCTTCACTCATTTCTTTTAGTGGTTAGAAATTGTTCTTTTCTTAGGGAATTCCCTGGTAGTCCAGTGGTTAGGACTGTAGATTTTTTTCACTGCTGAAGGCCTGGGTTCAATCCCTGGTTGGGAAATAAGATCCCATAAGCCTTGTGGTGCAGCCAAAACAAATATTCTTTTTTTTTTTTAACTTTTTACTTTAAAATAATTTCAGCTTTACAAAACTGCTTGAAAAATATTGCAGAATTTCCTTATAATTTCCAACCAGTTTCCCAAAATGTTAACATCTGACATAGTCAGGATACAATTAGTAAAACTAGAAAATTAACCCTGAAGCAATTCTGTTACATGCTCTATAGGCCTAGTCATGTTTCTTTAGTTGTTTCACTCAGGTCGTTTTTTGTGGTTCAGGATCTGATCTTTAAATCACCTTACTCTCCTCCAATCTGACATATCCTCAGTCTTTCTTTGCCCATTAACATCATGATCTTAAAACATTCTGCACCAGTGGTTTTTTTAGAATGTGAGTTTCAGGTTGTCTGATACGTAAGCAGTGAATATAGCCTTTGAGAAATATATTCATAGTCTTTTCTGAGGATTACTTGAGTGGAAAACATTTGTTTTTCCAAATGCTTTGCTGAATCATAGACTTATTTTCCATGGTATAAGAATGAATATTTTAGAGATTATTTTTAAAGGCAGAGAAGCCTTATTTTTCTTTTTTGCAGGTGATTTTTCCTGTGTAATTCCTTTGAAACACTTATATGTTTGTTCAATATGAAAGTTTTTTTCGAAGTCATACACATTATGCATTTTCTTTCTTAGTAATCAATAGGTAGATAGTATCAGACAAGTCAAGATGTTGAAATGTAACTGTTTGAAGTGACCCCTTCATTGTCCTGGTTGGAAAAGTTTAGGCTTGATTGATGTACCTCTTCAATGAATACCAAAGTCACACCTAAAATATGCTATTTGAAATTGATACGGCTAAATATTTTTGTAATGCATGTCCTTCCTTCTCTTCTCATGTTCCCTACACTCTGGAAAACTTTTCCACCCTGTGTTTTTGGTAACTCCTCCACTCATTTTGACCAATGCCTGCACTGACCAGTGTACTCTAGCCTGGTTTCCCTCTGCACCACTTCACTGAAATTGCTCCTTTGTATAGGGCAGATGACTTTCTAATGAGTCTGCTGCTCATGTGCACCCTTTAACAATGCTGGCTACTCTCTTCTTCCATGAAATGTTTACCTTCTCATGGTATCTGAGATACATTCTTTCTTGGCTCTCCTGCTACGTCCCCGAATGCTGCTGCTTATTCTTTTCCTCTTACCTGCATTTGCATAGAGGTATTCCATAGGTTTATTCTTTAATCATACGCTGCAGATTCTCTGGACTGTCTCAAAGGCTCCCAGAACTTTAGTTATTCCCTTTGTGCAGGTGACACGTTCTTTAATTTGGATAGCCATCCTGATCATAATTTCCCATAGATACATCCAACTCAGTTAACTCTCAAACAAAAATCATTGATTTTCCGTTTAACATGAACTTCTTATGTCTTCTAACCTCCTACTAAACTTAGGCTGAGATTAAATCCACTCATTAAGTTCTCCCATCACATGTTGTCTGCTGCCTCCGAATCTATACTATTCTCTTTATCTAGATGGTTGTTCTTCTCTCCTTTCACGTTTCTACAGACTTTTTTTAGGTGCAGTTCAAACTCTACGTCAGTGCTGCCTGCTTTATAAACTCGACAATAATTTAAGATTCTTGTGTTTATAATTAACTTTATTGTTTTCTGTTTTATCATTAGTTGTAGACATGTCAGTATTTCTTCATTGGAGTATAAATCCTTCAAGTGATATTTGTGGTCCTCATAAGGTAGCCCAGTGCCTTACTTACATATAGATTTGTTGAACTGACTTGAAATGAATCACTCCTGGCTTCTTGTTGTAGTTTTGGTCATTTGTTTTGTTTAGTTTTGTTTAGCCAGCCATGCAAACAGCATGCTCCTCTCAGGTATGATAATGTCACACTGTAACATGGAGGCATTAGTATTTCTTTTTCACTCACTCATTCATCCATAATAGGGACATAGAAAATTAGAGTGAAAGCAGCTAGAATTCTCTAGAAAACATCTCAATCACTCAGAGCAATATCTTGGGCAGTTACTAAATTAACATTCTTTTTATCAAACACAGTGTACTGAAGTGGGAAACACAATCACATACTTGCAGTTTACTCTTATTCCCTTAGTGATCTGCAGATCAAAAAGGTATGTGTTCTGACATTTCATTTTTGAAACTTGATGCTATGTTTGTTTAATTTATCTAATTAGGACCTATTAGTGCCTCAAATAGGTACTTTATAAAACACCACCACCAGGAGCTGTTAGCCTAGGGACAAAAGAATGAATCCAAATTTAACACATTTCAAAGGTAAATCTGTAACATTTGATGTCTTGAGAGCATTCCATAACAATTTAGTGTTCTTAGAAATAGTATACTAATTTGTTTATTGTTTCCAGACCTCTTAATAAATATTGAAAATAGTTCTTAAAAATTGATCATTGTTTGGGTAAATATTTATATGAATATGCATAACTATAGTCTTTTATAACATAAAACTACTTTTCAGGAGTTTGTGGCTGCTTTTGAGAAAGAAAACTCCTGATGTTGAGATCTGAAAAGTGAAGAGAATGAAATACAGAATATGGTAAGTGACTTGTAGATAAACTATTGCAGCCTCATCTAATCTTATGCTCCATTGTGTAGTTATCATTTGTAAGTTGTATGAATGTAAATGCATACTTGTGGTAGTCACTGTTGCAATCATTTGTGAAATATGACCACAGCTGAATCAAACTCCGTCTTCTCCTTTACATTTGTTTTGATAAACTTGATGTAACAGACACTTGGCTATCAAACATGATAGGAGATTTTTACTCTGATTTTTAACTGGGGAGAATTCAAGATGGCTTCTAAGACTGGGACACTCATATTTGTGCTTTGGTAACTGTGGCATTATATAAGATAACGTTTAGGGTCAAGATTTTACTTTACAAAAGAGCAAAGACTTTTCAGTTTCTTAAAATTTGGTTATACTTGTTATTCAAACTATTCAACACTGACATGCAGCAGTTAAATAAATATATCCTGTTGCTTAAAAGGCTTTTTAAAAAGTAGTTTGCAAAAAGCAAGTTGGTTTTACTGAGTTTATAGAATCTCTAGTGTTTTGGGTTATTCTCTTTTCTTGCTGTGTTTTCTATAATGAATGAAGGGCCTTTTCTCATTCTATTCAGAAGACACTCTGTGGGGCTTCTTAATGGATGAGTTATAGGGGCTTGAAGGAACAAAGAAAAGATAGAGCAAGTGTTCCAGAGTCATTTCTGGACCATGAGTAGAGACATGCTGATGCTCTGTGCTCTTGCCAGTCCCCACCATACCCCCCAACCCAATGCCCAATGAATTTGTTCACGTTCATGGTGACAGTGGCATGATCTAGATTTTTCCTGGGATGGTTTCCTAGAAACTATCAGTTGATCTTTTTATTTAGTTAGGGTCATTCTTTTAGACTAGCATTTCTAAATTGGGATCAAAGAGTAAGCTTTATATAAGGTTATTAGCAATCCCTCTGAAATAATGTGTAGTATACTGTATGTATCCTCTTTTATCCTGTGGAAGTAATTAATAAGTTTTTATCAATTTTTTAAAGGATCTTGATGACACAAAAAGTTTTTATCTAACATGGTTCTATTAGTTTAGAACAGATATGATTAAAGAATTTGAAGGAAGTATAGAGATTTTATATACACATTTTTATTACTGTTCCAGGTGATGTTGGCTATAAGTTTGCACCTTCATGGCTCATTTTAAATTATAAATGTTTTTAGAAATAAAAACTATTCAAAAGAGTTGTGTTGGTGTTTTCCCTTTCATCATTCTCTAAGTCCTGAACCAAATTGAAGTAGTTTTTCCTGCAAATAAGAAAATATAAAACGCCACTGAAGTTTGCTTTATAGTCATTTTACAAACCTTCACATAGACTTTTAGTTATTCTATGACTAAATGTGTATTTTTTAAAGACATCTATTATTTTTTTTCTGTATTCTTCCAGTATTGAACACTGTTATATGAATATTTATCCCTATTGCCTCCAGAGTTCTGTTATGTTTGCTTTGTTGTTTTTGTTCACAGTTGTAAATAGGAAAAGCAATTCTGATTGGGTCACAATTTTTCTTCATTTTTTTTTGGAAACTATGAAAAATACTTGCTCTGCCTCCTGCACAGAATATCTACCCCTGGTAATGTGGACGCTGCGTCACACTTCCATTTGCACTCCTAAACTTATTTATTCTTTGATATTCTAGCAGCCAATTTTATTTTCACTGAACTCTGTTTCTTAGGAGATTCTCAGTTAGCCTGTATCTTTACCAAATGATAACCACTTTTATCTTTTTCATTAAATATGCAAGTTATAGAGGATTAGTACAGATATTTTGATTTTTTTTTTTTTTTTTTGATGAAAGGGAAGAGAGAGGTTATGCTGGTTTCTGATGAGCCCAAGAAGTCCTCCCATGCCAGCCCACATCTCCATTTGATGGTGAATGTGTTTCCCACCTAGATGACATCTGAAGCTTTTTAGCTTTAGTGATTGCACCACAATTATTTTTTCTTCTCTTCATGAATCAATTTTCCAGAAGAAAAAGTTGATATTTGATAAGATCAATGTAGAAAGCCAAAAGTTGCTCTGAGTTACGGTGTTATTTCTCAGCCAGATGCTTGTCTCTTCTGCCCAGCTGGAAAATTTCTGTGAGCAGGGATCTCTTTAGTGCCAAGAGGGATAAGCAGAATGGGATGAAAATATATCTGCTGTTACATGGATGACCCCACTCACACTGACTCTGTCAGTGAGTTTTCCTTAGAGTCCTTGGAGGAATGCTTTGCCTAACCACCTAGCCCAACATTTAGGATTTACTTTTAAGATGGTCAGTTAATATTTCTTAGACATAAACTTTTGGCCAGAGTAACTGGAAACTTGAGTTTATTAAGCTTTTACATACTTAAATATGGTCTTCAGGGTATTTTAAACTCAGCCATTTGACTTCAGGCCTTCTTTTTTACCCCCCAAAATATACAGCGTGAAATGTTTGAGAAGTAATTGGATATAGTATTTTTTTCAAGTCCTTCGTATCTTATTTTGTCTAGATAATAGAGAAAAATATATAGTATTCCAGTGATTAAATATACTAGACATAGCTCTAAGCTTGAATTTCTAGGAAAATTAAACAGAAGTGGTAATGACATGGAATTTAGACACCTAAATACCTATATATATATATATATATATATGTATAAATTTGTGAAAACCTAGCTTGAAAAACAAAAAAATATGGATATGTAAATAACTTATGAGATATCATAGTATGGAACAGTAGGAAACTTTTTTAAAAATGATAGCACTATGCATGTTCTGACTTGAGAATTTTCCATAATGTATTTTGGGGGAAAAAAGAAATCAGTCAAGTTTAGCATAAATATGTATGATAAAATCTCTCTTCTCACAGAAAAATAAACACCTATATCAATCATACTTTAGCACATATACATGTATACAAAATATAATTTTAGTCCATTTGGTTTACAAAAATAAGACAAGTCAGCATACATTTGTTCATGCAGTGAAAATGTCTTCAAATCACACACAGACTAGTAGCTATATTAGGGGAACAGAATGATCAGTTCAGTTCAGTTCAGTTCAGTCACTCAGTCATGTCTGTCTCTTTGCTACCTCATGGACTGCAGAACGCCAGGCTTCCCTATCCATCATCAACTCCCTGAGCTTCCTCAAACTCATGTCCATCGAGTTGATGATGCCGTCAAACCATTTCATCCTCTGTCGTCCCCTTCTCCTGCCTTCGATCGTCTCCAGTATCATGGTCTTTTCCAGTAAGTCAGTGCTTTGCATTAGGTAGCCAATGTATTGGAGCTTCAGCTTCAGCATCAATTCTTCCAAAGAATATTCAGGACTGATTTCCTTTTGGATGGACTGGCTTGATCTTCTTACAGTCCAAGGGGCTCTCAAGAGTCTTTTCCAACATCACAGATCAAAAGCATCAGTTCTTTGGTGCTCAGCTTTCCTTATAGTCCAACTCTCACATTCGTAAATGGCTACTTGTAAAAACCATGGATGGACATGAGTTTAAGCAAGCTCAGGGAGTTGGAGATGGACAGGGAAGCCCAGTGTGCTGCAGTCCATGGGGTCACAAACAGTGGACACAACTGAGCGACTGAACTGAACTGAAACAGAAGGGAATACTGAGTACAGACATTGCCAATGTTAATGAATGAGAAAGTTACATTTGCTTTGAGAAAGACAGTGACTGCTTGAGTTTTAACTCCTATGTGAAAATGTCATTCAGTCAGTCATACCCAACTCTTTTTGACCCCATGAACTGTATCCTGCCAGACTCCTCTGTCCATGGCATTCTCCAGGCATGCACTGGAAATGGTGTACGGGAGTGGGTAGCCATTCTCTTCTCAGGTGGTCTTCCTGACCCAGGGATCTAACCCAGGTCTTCTGCATTGCATGCGGATTCTTTACTATCTGAGCCACCAGGGAATCCCTAACTGCTATTTGGTTGTCAATTAATAGGAAGTTACCATACAAAAAGGGAGCCACATTACTGAGCCAAAAATGAGAAAGGGAGAAGGAGAGGGAGAGGAAGGGAGGAAAGAGAAAGAAAGAATGACAGGAAGGGAATCAGGAAAAAGGGACAGAGAAAGGGAGGGAAGGAAGGAGGGGTGGAAGTCAGGCAAGCAATGGAAGAAATTTGTGTATCAGTCAGTTCAGTCCCTCAGTCATATCCAACTCTTTGCAACCCCATGAATCACAGCACGCCAGGCCTCCCTGTCCATCACCATCTCCCGGAGTTCACTCAGACTCAGGTCCATCGAGTCAGTGATGCCATCCAGCCATCTCATCCTCAGTCGTCCCCTTCTCCTCCTGCCCCCAATCCCTCCCAGCATCAGAGTCTTTTCCGATGAGTCAACTCTTTGCGTGAGGTGGCCAATGTACTGGAATTTCAGCTTTAGCATCATTCCCTCCAAAGAACACCCAGGGCTGATCTCCTTTAGAATGGACTGGTTGGATCTCCTTGCAGTCCAAGGGACTCTCAAGAGTCTTCTCCAACACCACACTTCAAAAGCATCAATTCTTTGGCCCTCAGCCTTCTTCACAGTCGAACTCTCACATCCATACATGACCACAGGAGAAACCATAGTCTTGACTAGACAGACCTTAGTCGGCAAAGTAATGTCTCTGCTTTTGAATATGCTATCTAGGTTGCTCATAACTTTTCTTCCAAGGAGTAAGCGCCTTTTAATTTCATGGCTGCAGTCACCATCTGCAGTGATTTTGGAGCCCCCCAAAATAAAGTCTGACACTGTTTCCACTGTTTCCGCATCTATTTCCCATGAAGTGTTGGGACCAGATGCCATGATCTTCGTTCAGAAGGCTTCCGGTCCAGTGTGTTTTCTTTACTTGTTCCACAGATTAGACTGTCAAAACTCAGCGTCTCTCAGGAATTGAGGCTATTAGCCATTTACAATTTGAATTAATTTAATCAGATTAGGATTTTGCTTAGAGCCTGCCAAAATCAGCCAGCATGAGGAAAATGGAGTTTGAATGGAAAGTGGGACTGACAAGAGAGCTTGATTTTGAAGCATGGAGCTGCTGTTCCAGGAGGAATGGATGCAGGGATTGAGTGAGGAGAGCGTGGGGGCAGCCAGAGGGCAGCATGAGGGCCTTGGATGCCCAAGGGCTGATTAGAAGAGTTTACCAAGAGGTGAGAAGTTTCCCAAGACAAACAGCATGCTTTGTACACTGGCAAAGGTCCCTGGTGGTGGCACACATTCTTGATATCTGCTCTGGTTACATCTAATCACTGTTATATTATTTGTGAGATTTAGAGGTACCGCGTACTCTGAGAGGGCAGCTTAAGGTTATGGGTTTATACCTAGGTGTCTGTTGAGTTTTATGTCCC
Source organism: Neotragus moschatus (assembly GCA_006410615.1). Taxonomy (NCBI): domain Eukaryota; kingdom Metazoa; phylum Chordata; class Mammalia; order Artiodactyla; family Bovidae; genus Neotragus; species Neotragus moschatus. The sequence goes on along the minus strand of SJYA01000064.1, from coordinate 685,038 downwards.
ACTGGTTTTGCTTGTAACCTAAAATGTATTATAGTTTAAACCTTTGCTCATAGGGCTAATGTAACATTAATTATGGTTTTAGCAGACTTGAGGTTTTAAACCCCAAAACTTTGTCAGCATTCCATACGTCATGTTTCACATGGGCCTTGTGAAGTGTAGACTAGATGTATGAGAACTGAAACAGGCTTTTCATTCCCACTGTTGAGCATTTCAAGCTTCTTCAGAAGGTTATAAATTTGAAATGCAATCTGCATCATGGTGTGGGAAACACTGTGGTGAGAGATCTGGCCAGATGAAAGTGCAAGTCTGTCTGCCATCAATGCCTTTTTCCTGAGATAGCCACATTCCATTTCAATATATTTTATCTCTTTCAGTTCCCATGAAAAAGTTACTATTAGAATACATATATATATGTTATCTAATATGAATGTATGCTTGTGATAAATATATATATGTATGACTATATATCAAATTCAGCTTTTATTACCATGACTACTTTGTTTTAGATGCCAAAAAAGTTGTACTAACAGTAAATATTTAAGAAGTTATAGTTTCATGAGCCCAAAGCAGGAGCTTTAGAAAGAAAGTGAGGAAGGTTGTGTTTAAGAAAAAGAAACTTGTATAAACCTGCTGCTGCTGCTGCTAAGTCGCTTTAGTCGTGTCCAACTCTGTGCGACCCCATAGATGGCAGCCCTCCAGGCTCCCCCATCCCTGGGATTCTCCAGGCAAGAATACTGGAGTGGGCTGCCATTTCCTTCTCCAATGCATGAAAGTGAAAAGTGAAAGTGAAGTCGCTCAGTCATGTCCGACTCTTAGCAACCCTATGGACTGCAGCCTACCAGGCTCCTCCATCCATGGGATTTTTCAGGCAAGAGTACGGGAGTGGAGTGCCATTGCCTTCTCCAGTATTAACCTTCTGAGGCTGTCCAAACAAAATATTAGAATCAGGGTGGCTTTAAACGAGAGAAATCTATTTTTATTTATTTATTTATTTTTAATTGGAGGATAACTGCTTTACAGTATTGCATTGGTCTCCACCATACATCAACATGAGTCAACCACAGATAGTGCCCGCCCCCTCCTCCTTAAACCTCCCTCCCACTACCTCCCTACCCCTTATAGTTCTGAAGGTTGGAAGTTTGAGATCAGTTGTCAGCAAGCCATTTCTCTCTGAATCCTCTGTCACAAGTTTTTGTATTAGCTTCTGGTAGTTGCCAGAAATCCTTGGTGGTCCTTAGGTTGTAGAGGCATCCCTCCAGTCTCTACTGGCATTATACAATGATGCTGACCCTGTGAATTTTAGTCTTTATTTGGCTGTCATCCCTCTGTGTGTCTGTGTTAAGTCTCTTCTCCTCTCATTTGAAGGGCACTAGTCATACCAGATTAAGGACCCACTCTAATGCAGTGTGAACTGATCTTAACTACTTCTGTAATGACTCAATTTCCAAATTAGTTCACATTCACAGGTACCTGGGGTTATGACCTGAACATAGCTTTGTGGGGGGCACAATTCAACCCACAAACAGGAATAAACTAGATGACAAATACATACTTAAACCATGATAAAAGAACAAATGTTCAAAATAAGAAAAACAAAGTGATAATTATTCATTTATATTATTCTCATCTCTTAATGAGAGTATGAAATGACTCAAAAATGCTACTTTCCAAAATCTAGTTTCTTCATGTATGTGAATTTGTATTTATTCCATAGGCTTAAATTGGCTATTTTAAATTAACCTTAAACATTTATATTTTCAATGTAATTCAAGATTTTATTTCTACTTCATTCAGGTTTAAGTATTTCAGTTAATGTGGCTTCCTAGGTGGCTCAGTGGTAAAGAATCCACCTGCCAATCCAGGAGACATTGGAGACGCATGTTCAACTCCTGGATTCAATCTCTGGGTTGGGAATATTCCCTGGAGGAGGAAATGGCAACCCACTCCAGTATTCTTGCCTGGAAAACCCCATGGACAGAGGAGTCTGGAGAGCTACAGTCCATGGAGTCACAAAGAATTGGGCATAACTGAGTGACTGAGCACACACACCCACTGATTCCACTTAATAGTTTTCACATCAAGCAATTCAGAACATTTTGGAGTGTTTATTCAATGCCAAGCACTGTATGGGTAACTGAGAATGAAAAGAGAGAAGCTAGCCCCCTGATCTTAAAGTCTTGGGAAATGGATGAAAGCAAATTATAGTAGATTTAGAAATATGTTGGTACTATGGCAAGACTTTGACAGAATGCTGAACTAGACTTTGGTTAGAAAATAGTTCAAGAAGTCTTCCTGATACAATGGAAACCCATGCTATCTCCAAACAGAAGAGAGTCAAGCAAAGTGTGAGAAGGGAAGGCATGACCACAAAGGCCCAGATTAAGGACAGAAAATATAACAGTGAACTTAATTTCATGCATGAATGGTGTAATGTGGATAATTTATAAGAGAGGTTATTTTGAGTGATAAACAATAACTAAATCACAAAAAAAGAGAGTCGGTATCCATTGTAAAATAAGCACTCAATAAATGTTTACTTAGAGATAGTATAGACAGTCTCTGGCAGTAGATTGTTTGGGCTTAATCTTGCTTTTCCATTTATTTGAACCGAATTTAGTAGAATTAGCACTCAGTGCATTTTGTAATTAACTGTTGCACTTTATTTAAGATCATTCTCTACTGATTGACCTTGAAGTGCATAAAAGATGCATTCATGGGAACTTGATGTTAAATGATGAAATTTGGGGTTTTCTCACAAATATCTATGTCTACAAAGTTTTCATTAAAACTTCTTACTGATCATCATGGTGTTCTACATATTTATTTCCTGGGAAAAAGAAAAAGTGAAATAACTTTTCTGTAGTTTTGAAACAGTATCAGTTCAGCTCAGTTCAGTCACTCAGTCAAGTTCAAATCTTTGCAACCCCATGGACTGCAGCACACCAGGCCTCACTATCCATCACCAACTGCCAGAGCTTATTCAAGTTCATGTCCATCGAGTTGGTGATACCATCCAACCATTTCATCCTCTGTCGTCCCCTTCTTCTCCTGCCTTCAATCTTTCCCAGGAACAGGATCTTTTCAAATGAGTCAGTTCTTCACATCAAGTGGCCAAAGTATTGGAGTTTCAGCTACAGCATCAGTCCTTTCAATGAATATTCAGGACTGATTTCCTTTAGAATAAACTAGTTGGATTTCCTTGCTGTCCAAGGAATTCTCAAAAGTCTCCTCCAACACCACAGTTCAAAAGCATCAGTTCTTTGACACTCAACAATCTTTATAGTCCAACTCACATCCATACATGACTACTGGAAAAACAATAGGTTTGACTAGATGGACATTTGTTGGCAAAGTGATGTCTCTGCTTTTTAATATTCTGTCTATGTTGGTCCTAATTTTTCTTCCAAGGAACATGCATCGTTTAATATCATGGTTACAGTCATCATCTGCAGTGATTCTGGAGCCCCCAAAATAAAGTCTGACACTGTTTCCAGTTTCCCCATCTATTTGCCATGAAGTGATGGGACCAGATGCCATGATCTTCGTTTTCAGAATGTTGACTTTTAGGTCAACTTTTTCACTCTCCTCTTTCACTTTCATCAAGAGGCTTTTTAGTTCCTCTTCATTTTCTGCCATAAGTATGGTGTCATCTGCATATCTGAGGTTATTGATATTTCTACCGACAATCTTGATTCCAGCTTGTGTTTCATCCAGCCCAGCATTTCTCATGATGTCCTCTGCATAGAAGTTAAATAAGGAGGGGGAAAATATACAGCCTTGACATACTCCTTTCCAGATTTGAAACCAGTCTGTTGTTCCATGTCCAGTTCAAACTGTTGCTTCTTGACATGCATACAGATTTCTCGAGAAGAAGGTCAGTTGGTCTGGTATTCCTATCTCTTGAAGAATTTTCCATAGTTTATTGTGATCCACACAGACAAAGGCTTTGGCATAGTCAATAANGAGCATTACTTTACTAGCATGTGAGATGAGTGCAATTGTGTGGTAGTTTGAGCATTCTTTGGCATTGCTTTTCTTTGGGACTGGAATGAAAACTGAGCTTTTCCAGTCCTGTGGCCACTGCTGAGTTTTCCAAATTTGCTGGCATATTGAGTGCAACACTTCCACAGCACATCTTTCAGGATTTGAAATAGCTCTACTGGAATTCCACCACCTCCATTAGCTTTGTTCATAGTGATGCTTGTTGGAACTAAATTTTTTCATTCAGAAACTATTATACTCTAATATTGAGTGAGTGAGTGAAAGTTGCTCAATCATGTCTGACTCTTTGCAATGTAATGGACTATATAGCCTGCCAGTCTCCTCTGTCCAGGGAATTCTCTAGGCAAAAAGTACTGGAGTGGATTTTCATTCCTTTCTTCAGGGGATATTCTGAACCTGGATTCCAACCCATGTCTTTTGCATTGGCAGGCAGATTCTTTACTGTCTGAGCCACAAGGGATACATAGATACTATTGTTTCATTTTTTTAAAGAAATATTTATGTTTCATTGGTTTTGCATAGTTGCATATNTCATTCCTTTCTTCAGGGGATATTCTGAACCTGGATTCCAACCCATGTCTTTTGCATTGGCAGGCAGATTCTTTACTGTCTGAGCCACAAGGGATACATAGATACTATTGTTTCATTTTTTTAAAGAAATATTTATGTTTCATTGGTTTTGCATAGTTGCATATGTGCCCATTTAAAAGAGTTGCATATACTTGAAAGAAACCATACAGTTGTCGCAGTCAAGTCCAGTCACATTTGATTAATCAGTGTTTGATATAATTGAAAGAGTTGAGTGATAAACAGTCTTCCAGCATGTAAATGCCATTGACTTCTGACCTGACATTTAATATAATAAAAATGAAATTATTAACCATGAAAAAAAAAAAGAAATAATGTGGACAGACCATTTTTATTCCTATGTGGATATATGCACACATTTATTATTATTTTTAATTGTGATAGTGGTTAAGACTTGCCCTTTTCTAAATCCAGTTTGTACATCTGAAAGTTTTTGGTTAGACATACTGAAGGATTTTGAGCACTACCTTGCTAGTATGTGAAATGAGTGCAATTGTACAGTAATCTGAACATTCTTTGCATTACTTGGATTTAAAAAAGGCAGAAGAACTATACATCAAATTGCCAACATCCATTGGACCATGGAAAAAGCAAGAGAATTCCAGAAAAAAACACCTGCTTCATTGACTATACTAAAACCTTTGACTTTTTGGATCAAAATAAACTGTGGAAAAAATGTTAAAGAGATAGGAGTACCAAACCACCTCACTTGTCTCCTGAGAAACCTATATGAGCATCAAGAAACAACAGTTAGAACCAGATATGTAACAATGGACTGGTTCCAAATTGGGAAAGGAATGCATCACAGCTGTATATTGTCACCCTGCTTATTTAACTTATATGCAGAGTAGATCATGTGAAATACTGGAGCTGGATGACTCACAAGCTGGAATCACGATTGTGGGGAGAAATAACAACCTCAGATAAACAGTTGATATCACCCTAATGGCAGAAAGTGAAGAGGTATGAAAGAGCTTCTTGATGAGGGTGAAAGAGGAGGTGAAAAAACTGGCTTAAAACTCAGCATTCAGAAAATGTAAATCATGGCACCAGGTCCCATCACTTTGTGGCAGATAGATGGGGAAAGTGAAAATAGTAATATCTTTTATCTTTTGGGGCTCCAAAATCACTGAGGATGGTGATTGCAGCCACACAGTTAAAAGATACTTGCTCCTCTAAAGAAAAGCTATGACAAACCTAGGCAGCATACTAAAATGCAGAAACATCACTTTGCTGACAAAAGGTCCATATAGTCAAAGCTGTGGTTTTTCTAGTAGTCATGTATGGATGAGAAAATTGGACCTTAAAGAAGGCTGAGCACTGAGAAACTGATGGTTTCAAACTGTGGTACTGAATAAGAGTCCTTTGAACAGCAAAGAGATCAAACCAGTCAATCCTAAAAGATATCAGTCTTGATATTCATTGGAAGGATTGATGCTGAAGCTCCAATACTTTGGCTGCCTGATATGAAGAACCCAAAAGACCTTTGGTTTCATTGGAAAAGACCATAATGCTGGGAAAGATTGAGGGTAGGAGGATAAGGGGGCAATAAATGATGAAATGGTTGAATGGCATCATCAACTCAATGTACATGAATTTGAGCAAACTTGGGAGATAGTGAAGCAAGCATGGCATGCTGCAGTCCATGGGATTGCAGCATTTTGCGTGGACTTAGCATGAATAATAACAACAACAACAAAGATTTGTCCTTTAAAATTGTAATTAAAATTGTTCTTTGCTAGAGTGATCTAAGTCTGTAGCCTCTTCCATTAATTGTGCTAAACACATGGGGTATTTTTAAATTTAGCCTTAAGTTTGAGAAAATTCCTTCTTTGATATCTTTGTTTTTTTTTAAATGTCCTTATAGTTAATGAACTTTATTCATGAACTATAATTTTATTTTTTATTATTTTTGGAGATCAATTTCTCTTTCATGATTTCTTTGTTTTTCTTTCCTAGAACAAAATAAATATTTTTGATCTTCCCACTAAAGTTTCTTTATTGTTGTTGATAAATTCTTTTCTTTAGTTATATTTTTGTATTTCATGTTTTCCCACTTATCCCATCGTTTTACTCAGAAACTGTTGAAATACCAAGAGATCTCTTCTGACTTTAGCCATCTGCCATGTGATCATGGTTGGCTGTTCAGCAGAGTAGGAACAGTTTAAGAGGAAAAGAATAAATATGGTTTTAGGAATGGATATGGGATGCCAATAGACATTTTAAAAATGGGATATGGAATACCATATAGAGGTGTCTGTGATGGAAATTTAAAGGTTATCAACCTATTTGTTGGGGAAGGCAATGGCACTCCACTCCAGTACTCTTGCCTGGAAAATCCCATGAATGGAGGAGCCTGGTAGGCTGCAGTCCATGGGGTCGTTAAGAGTTGGACATGACTGAGCGACTTCACTTTCACTTTTCAGTCTCAGGCATTGGAGAAGGAAATGGCAACCCATTCCAGTGTTTTTGCCTTGAGAATCCCAGGGATAGGGAAGCCTGGTGGGCTGCCGTCTATGGGGTCGCACAGAGTCGGACACGACTGAAGTGACTTAGCTGTAGCAGCAACCTATTTGTAAAAGTCAATTAGATTTCTGAGTAGAGTGAGAAAAGAAAAAATGTACCTAAGGAGTGAATGTTGAATAATAAATTTAAACAGTTAAAAGCAAAATAATAAATATGGGAAGAAAAAAATATTGGGGAAACTATGTCATGGAAACAAAATGAGTAGATTTAATACTTTAATACAAATTTCCCCTAAACTGCTTTCTGGATGTTGCTCTCACACCTAAGAAATTATTGGTAACATATCATGAAATATTTAGTGATTTTTCCTATTTAAAATGTTTTTATAATGTACATTTTAATAAACTTTTAACTGTATAACAATTTTATGTCTACGAAATTATCATAAAGGTGGTGCAAAGCTTTTCTGAATACCTACCCCACACCTAGTTTCCCCTTACATATTTGTTACAATTGATCAAACAGAGTCAATATATTCAGTTCAGTCTAGTTGCTCAGTAGTGTCCATCACCAACTCCCAGAGTCCACCCAAATCCATGTTCATTGTGTCGGTGATGCCATCCAACCATCTCATCTTCTGTTGTCCCCTTCTACTCCTGCCCTCAATCTTTCCCAGCATCAGGATCTCTTCAAATGAGTCAGCTCTCTGCATCAAGTGGCCAAAGTTTTGGAGTTTCAGCTTTAACATCAGTCATTCCAGTGAACACTCGGGATTAGTCTCCTTTAGGATGGACTGGCTGGATTTCCTTGCAGTCCAATGGACTCTCAAGAGTCTTCTCCAATGCCACAGTTCAAAAGCATCAATTCTTCTGTGCTCAGCTTTCTTTATAGTCCATCTCTCACATCCACACATGACCACTGGAAAAACCATAGCCTTGACTAGACGGACTTTTGTTGGCAAAGTAATGTTTCTGCTTTTTAATATGCTATCCATGTTGGTCATGACTTTCCTTCCAAGAAGCAAGCGTCTTTTAATTTCATGGCTGCAGTGACCGTCCTCAGTGATTTTGGATCCCAGAAAAATAAAGTCTGCCACTGTTTCCACTGTTTCTCCATCTATTTGCCATGAAGTGATGGGACTGAATGCCATGATCTTAGTTTTCTGAATGTTGAGCTTTAAGCCAACTTTTTCACTCTCTTCTTTCACTTTCATCAATACATCACTTCCTACAAAAAAAAATTTAGGTGCTCAGTCATGTCCAACTTTTTGGGACCCCATGGGCTACCAGGCTCCTCTGTCCCAAGAATTCTCCAGGCAAGAATACTGGAGTGGGTTGCCATGCTCTCCTCAAGAGTATCATCCCAACCCATGGNTACATGAATTTGAGCAAACTTGGGAGATAGTGAAGCAAGCATGGCATGCTGCAGTCCATGGGATTGCAGCATTTTGCGTGGACTTAGCATGAATAATAACAACAACAACAAAGATTTGTCCTTTAAAATTGTAATTAAAATTGTTCTTTGCTAGAGTGATCTAAGTCTGTAGCCTCTTCCATTAATTGTGCTAAACACATGGGGTATTTTTAAATTTAGCCTTAAGTTTGAGAAAATTCCTTCTTTGATATCTTTGTTTTTTTTTAAATGTCCTTATAGTTAATGAACTTTATTCATGAACTATAATTTTATTTTTTATTATTTTTGGAGATCAATTTCTCTTTCATGATTTCTTTGTTTTTCTTTCCTAGAACAAAATAAATATTTTTGATCTTCCCACTAAAGTTTCTTTATTGTTGTTGATAAATTCTTTTCTTTAGTTATATTTTTGTATTTCATGTTTTCCCACTTATCCCATCGTTTTACTCAGAAACTGTTGAAATACCAAGAGATCTCTTCTGACTTTAGCCATCTGCCATGTGATCATGGTTGGCTGTTCAGCAGAGTAGGAACAGTTTAAGAGGAAAAGAATAAATATGGTTTTAGGAATGGATATGGGATGCCAATAGACATTTTAAAAATGGGATATGGAATACCATATAGAGGTGTCTGTGATGGAAATTTAAAGGTTATCAACCTATTTGTTGGGGAAGGCAATGGCACTCCACTCCAGTACTCTTGCCTGGAAAATCCCATGAATGGAGGAGCCTGGTAGGCTGCAGTCCATGGGGTCGTTAAGAGTTGGACATGACTGAGCGACTTCACTTTCACTTTTCAGTCTCAGGCATTGGAGAAGGAAATGGCAACCCATTCCAGTGTTTTTGCCTTGAGAATCCCAGGGATAGGGAAGCCTGGTGGGCTGCCGTCTATGGGGTCGCACAGAGTCGGACACGACTGAAGTGACTTAGCTGTAGCAGCAACCTATTTGTAAAAGTCAATTAGATTTCTGAGTAGAGTGAGAAAAGAAAAAATGTACCTAAGGAGTGAATGTTGAATAATAAATTTAAACAGTTAAAAGCAAAATAATAAATATGGGAAGAAAAAAATATTGGGGAAACTATGTCATGGAAACAAAATGAGTAGATTTAATACTTTAATACAAATTTCCCCTAAACTGCTTTCTGGATGTTGCTCTCACACCTAAGAAATTATTGGTAACATATCATGAAATATTTAGTGATTTTTCCTATTTAAAATGTTTTTATAATGTACATTTTAATAAACTTTTAACTGTATAACAATTTTATGTCTACGAAATTATCATAAAGGTGGTGCAAAGCTTTTCTGAATACCTACCCCACACCTAGTTTCCCCTTACATATTTGTTACAATTGATCAAACAGAGTCAATATATTCAGTTCAGTCTAGTTGCTCAGTAGTGTCCATCACCAACTCCCAGAGTCCACCCAAATCCATGTTCATTGTGTCGGTGATGCCATCCAACCATCTCATCTTCTGTTGTCCCCTTCTACTCCTGCCCTCAATCTTTCCCAGCATCAGGATCTCTTCAAATGAGTCAGCTCTCTGCATCAAGTGGCCAAAGTTTTGGAGTTTCAGCTTTAACATCAGTCATTCCAGTGAACACTCGGGATTAGTCTCCTTTAGGATGGACTGGCTGGATTTCCTTGCAGTCCAATGGACTCTCAAGAGTCTTCTCCAATGCCACAGTTCAAAAGCATCAATTCTTCTGTGCTCAGCTTTCTTTATAGTCCATCTCTCACATCCACACATGACCACTGGAAAAACCATAGCCTTGACTAGACGGACTTTTGTTGGCAAAGTAATGTTTCTGCTTTTTAATATGCTATCCATGTTGGTCATGACTTTCCTTCCAAGAAGCAAGCGTCTTTTAATTTCATGGCTGCAGTGACCGTCCTCAGTGATTTTGGATCCCAGAAAAATAAAGTCTGCCACTGTTTCCACTGTTTCTCCATCTATTTGCCATGAAGTGATGGGACTGAATGCCATGATCTTAGTTTTCTGAATGTTGAGCTTTAAGCCAACTTTTTCACTCTCTTCTTTCACTTTCATCAATACATCACTTCCTACAAAAAAAAATTTAGGTGCTCAGTCATGTCCAACTTTTTGGGACCCCATGGGCTACCAGGCTCCTCTGTCCCAAGAATTCTCCAGGCAAGAATACTGGAGTGGGTTGCCATGCTCTCCTCAAGAGTATCATCCCAACCCATGGATCAAACCTGGGTTTCCTGAGTTGCAGGCAGTTTCTTTACCATTTGAACCACCAGGGAGTCCATACTTTTTCAGATTTCCTTAGATTTTCCCATATGCCCCTTCTTTTTTGTTTTTTCAGAATCCCATTCAGGACCCTACATTCTATTAAGAGTCATGTTTCTTTATACTATTCTTGGTTGTGACAGTTTCTCCTACTTTTTTCCAGTGTAACAGAGCTAGTCATGTTGCTATTTTTCTTTGTGTGTATTAAGATCATTTTTAATCCTTCTGAAAGTATAAAATAAATTTGAGAAAATATGAAAAGCCTTGAAAAGCTGATTTATAAATCTAAAAAATGGGAACTTGACAATTTTGAGGTTTACCGATCAATTGTTCCATAGGAAATCTGTCAACTGGAATTTGTCTGATGTTTTTCTTAGATTGAAATGTACATTTTGGGAAGGAAGCTCACCAGGGTGAATTGCCATTTTCATCACATAATATAAAAATTAAATGTCTTTAAAATAACATCAATGTTGATATTAATCTTTGATCACTTGGCTTGCAGAAGTGTTTGTCGGCTTTCTCTGCTGTAAACTTTTTTTTCTCTCTTTCAGTATTGTGCTCTTTGGAAGGAAGCTACTTCATAGTTACCAAGTCACTATGCTCAGCCCATACTTAAGGAGTTGGCAGATTTGCTCCACCTCCTTAAGTATGGAATACATAGCCATTAATTTATATCAATATTTATAGATATTTCATGAATATGCATATTCATGGATATTTATTCATGGATATTTATTTTGTATTCTTGGATATTTATTTTGTATTGATACTTTGGTTTGTAGTCCAATACTACTTGACATATTTTGTTGTTTAAATTGCTTCAGTTTTGGCCCTTGAGACCTCTTTCAGTTGGCTCCTGTATCCCTTTAATGTATCTTCACCATTGTTTATTTTTTATTTTTATTTCTGGCACTTACTTTTTGGCACTATAAGAAGCTGCAGGCCCATTTTGCTGAGTCCTGGGATCAGACAATTCTCCAAGGAGCCCTAGTCCATTTTATTGGAGAATGGTATTAGAAACTGGGATCTGGGTGACATACGTGTTCATCTCTACTGGAGACATTGCATACTGGGTCCTCCCCTAACAGAGCAAAAACATACATATATTTAGATTGTCATTTTTTTCATCACCAGCAATTTTTAGTTTTCCACATAAATATGTATTACATATTTTGTTAGATTTATACATAGGTATAGGGTCACAAAAAGGCAGACACTATTGAAGCCACTTAGAATGCAGGCTCGCACCCCACGTAGCTGATTTGACACACTTGCATATTGCGATCTGATTACTACTGCTAGTTAGTGATAGTCACTCAGTCATGTCTGAGTCTTGTGACCCCATGAACTGTAGCCTGCCAGGCTCCTCTGTCCATGGAGTTCTCCAGGCAAGAATACTGGAATGGGTTGCCATTCTGTTCTCCAGGGGACCTTTCTGATCCAGGGATGAAATCAGGGTCTCCTACATTGCAGGTGGATTCTTTACAGTTTGGGCCAGGGAAAGGCCTACAACAGTATTATTTAACACTTCATTACCTGATATGATTATCACATCTTTTTCGTGCTGAGAACATTTAAGATCTATTCTCTTATCAATTTTCACGTGTACAATACAGTGGTGTTTACTATAATCACAATGCTGTACATTAGAACCCCAGAACTTATTCATTTGCTAACTGGCAGTTGGATTTTATGTATCAATCTTGTGTCCTGAAATCTTGCTCTAGTTGCTTTTTTATTTTAAAAAATGGCTTGCAATTTTCCTATATAGGAATCCTATCATCAATGGATAGAGACAGTTTTATTTTTTTCCCGTATTTAACTTTTTTTTTCTTTCTCATTTTGTCTTATGACATTAGCTGGGCCTTCTTATGTGATGCTGAATAGGAATGGTGCCAGGGAACATGCTTGCCTTGTTCCTGGTCTTAGAGGGAAAGTATCTAGCTACTCACTTTTGATTGTGTTAACTGTAGGGTTTTGTAGATGTCCTTCACCTATTTGGAGAAATCCCCCCTCTATTCCTAGCGCTGAATATTTATTATTATTATTGAGTGTTGGATTTCTTTAAATGCTATTTCTTCTGTGTCAATTAATATGATCACATGATTTACCGGAGAAGGCAATGGCGGCCCACTCCAGAACTCTTGACTGGAAAATCCCATGGACAGAGGAGCCTAGTAGGCTGCAGTCCATGGGGTTGCTAAGAGTTGGATACAACTGATTGACTTTACTTTCACTTTTCACTTTCGTTCATTGGAGAAGGAAATGGCAACCCACTCCAGTGTTCTTGCCTGGAGAATCCCAGGGATGGGGGAGCCTGGTGGGCTGCCGTCTAAGGGGTCCCACAGAGTCGGACACAATTAAAGCAACTTAGCAGCAGCAGCAGCATGATTTACCTCCTTTAGTCTGTTGATACGGTAGATTACATTGATTGATTTTTCAGATGTTGATACAGCCTTGCATACCTGAAGTAAATATCATTTAGTTGCAGTGTGTTATTATTTTTATACATTGTTGAATTTCACTTGTTAATATTTTAGTGAGTTTTTACTTTGTGTCTATATTCAAGAGAGATACAAGTCTGTGATTTTTTTCTTGTATCTAATTTTAGTATTAAAATAATGCCAGGCTCATTGAATGAGTTACTAGTGTTCTGCTTAAAAAAAAAAAAAAATTGTGGGGAAATGATATTACTTCTTCCTTTAATGTTTGTTAGAAATCGCTTGTGAAACTGTTTGTGTCTGGTGATTTCTTTGGAGAAAAGTTATTAGTTTTAATTCAACTTATTTATAGATATAGGACTAGTCATGTTATCTATTTCTCCTTGTATGTATTTAGATTGTTCTTAATCCTTCTAAAACTATAAAATATGAAAAGTCCCCAAAACAGATTATAAATCTAAAAAATAGAATGAAGCAAGAATGGTTTTTAAAAAAAAAATTACAAAGTGAAGTCTGTTTTAAAATCATCCCATTACTTAAAAAAAATTTTTTTTCTGTTTATATATATGCTGTGTGTCCATGTGTATCATCATTTGTTACCCCAGGTTTTAACCTATTTTTCTATTTTGATAATTGTATGTTGTATCAAGTATTATTTTAAAACTTTGCATATGATTTTTCTTGGTCATTTAGGATTATTTTCTTTATAAGAACTTAAATTATTCCATTCCCTGATCACATTCAATTTACATTTAACATTTATTTTAGGGGTATTCTCACTAGGAAACATATTCAAAATACTTTTGTATTTTTACTATATCTTGAGTAAATCTGAAGCCACTATAGTGTGGTTCACAATTTACTTTGGTGTAATAATGGACTTTTGTGCACAACAGTGGTGTCTTGGATTTTATTTTTTTAATTGTTAAATTTTAAAGAGATATGTGGTCTTTTTGGTCTCAGCTAGCATGGGAAATGGAGAAGGCAATGGCACCCCACTCCAATACTCTTGCTTGGAAAATCTCATGGACGGAGGAGCCTGGAGGGCTGCAGTCCATGGGATCGCTAAGAGTCAGACACGACTGAGCGACTTCACTTTCACTTTTCACTTTCATGCATTGGAGGAGGAAATGGCAACCCACTCCAGTGTTCTTGCCTGGAGACTCCCAGGGATGGGGGAGCCTGGTCGGCTGCCATCTATGGGGTCGCACAGAGTCGGACACAATCAAAGCGACTTAGCAGTAGCATGGGAAATAATGGAACTGCTTACCAAAAATGACAGGAGAGACTAACAATTATAATTTCACACAAATAATGATATCTCTAGGCACTTTAAGACAATGATATTAGGAAGCTGTAGGGTGACAAAAATATATCATATTTTATAATAGAGTAACCTGTTTATTATTAATACTTAAATATGTGATAATTATCAATGTTGTCCTAATATTCTATCTAATTTTACTAAATCACTTGACATTACCTAATGCCTTGGCATTCTGACATGCTCAGCAAACAGTGCTATTTTCCTCAGCATTGACTGTTTGGCTTTCAGTTTGCTAACTAGACTATTGGAAACATGAGATTGAGTGCTGTTATTATTATTCTTTAATCCCACACAACAGTTAGCCTAGTGCCCCTGGAGAGTTGACATTAATTAGAATTTTTGAGAGGATAGATGAATCAAAAGATGAATGAATGCTAACATCACATGCCAGCTGATGGGTAAACCATCATCTCATTGCGTTGGTAACTTCAATTGTCTTTTCCTTACCTCTTCTGATCAGGTGTATTACTTCCCTATTAGTATTTTCATTCTCCTTCTCACTCTATGTGGAGATCTCATTGATTCTTACATGGAAGTTGATAACCTAATGAACAAAACAACTAAATTATCATATTCATGGGTCTGCCCAACTTCTGGAGCAGTATATAAGGGTATATCAGGGAGTGAGAATCTCAAGGCTGTTTTAGAATTCAGCAGCAAAAGTGTTCCTATTCTAATCCATTTCCCACCATGATCTTGCTACTTCCAGCTTTATGTAGGTGGAGAGTCCATTCTTAATTATCTGGGCAAATATGGTTTCCCTTGGGATATTTTGATTACCTCCTTATTTTATCTTTGATTATTTTCAGTCTCACCTCCTTTACCTTTATCCAGGCTTTCTTAGAAGGCACCCACATTTCTTTCTCTTCTTCCTTTAGAGTCTATTCTCTTTGTATAATTTATTTGAACTGTCCCCTTACAAAGACTAACCTTTGATAATTCCAACTCTTGATATGAAATTTTTATCTAGTACCATGCCTCAATTGTAAATTATCTATGGATCAGAACTATCATGCAAAATCAAACACCTAAGTATAGATACAAATTGTAATCAAGTAATCAACAATAAGATAATTTTTCACTCCTTTTAACTTAAACGTTATATTCGTTTTCTCAGGCTGTGATAAAATATACCACAGACTGGATGACTTAAAAAGCTGACATTTATTCCTTAAGCTACTGCAGAAGTACATATAGTTGTGTAATTTGTATGATATTTTCTTGGTAGATTATAATAGACCATTCAGAGAAACGTTGAATATTTTTGTGGATTGAAAGAGAGGCACACACACACACACACACACACACACACACACATTTTCCTACATTTTATCTGATTCCATGAGAATTCTGAGCAACCAATTTTACTCCGCTATGTAGGAAGCCAGATCCAAAGCAAATCTTCCAGGTTAATGCATGTAGTCCTTTCAGAATGAGATAGTAACTTATTTGTTATGCAGTATTATCTCAACATGCATTTTTAATGAATTGGGTCTTTCAGTTTACCTGTACCCATCAAACCTAATAGTTCAGCCTCTCTAGAACCATCTTCACTACTTTTTGTAACTTCAATCTCTTGTTTCTAAAATAAAAAAACCAGAAATATTATTTTGCGGTCAGAAACAGCAACAAAGGATACAGTATACTTTCTATTAAAGTATGAGGAACAACTTTGCAAAACTATCCCTGGTAGTGCTTTTGCAGTATATCAGAAACGTTTCTCTTTTGGTCATCTTCTGACTACACTGTGAACCGAATTAGTTACATTAAAAAAAATAAAAGTTTTACTGGCTATTTGCCTGTAAACAAAGAGACATTCTTTTATCCCTGAGCAACAACAGAAATTAAGATCCCTAAGTGAAAAGATGCTGTCCTCTCTCACCATGGTTTTCCATAATTAGGAATTTGATCAGGAATAAGAATAACTTGATTATAGTCCATGTTATCACACTCCTGTTAATGTCTTTCTCTCTTCCGCATGTTGAATGACTTCCTGACTTATTTTCTGTGTATATGTAATGTTTGGCTGCTATCTTGTGTGCAATAACTCTTGGTTATCAGATCTTTGCTTCCTGTTACATCAGATAATTATTATTATTTAAACTGTGCTTCTCCTGACTAACTTCTCTTTACTTTCCTTTTCACTTCAGGCTACCAATGGGCGTATTTTAATCTTATACAACTCATAATTAATTTTTACATTCAGCCTAATGGCTAACTAAGGTTAGAAATTTAGGAAAGATAAATGGGATCACTTGGTACTTTTTCATATATGGAACACAAATTACTTTTGTGCTCAGACGCTGCTTCTGGAGGAGTCTTAAGTAGTAAGAACTAACTTTCGGAATGATTTGAGTCTCTGTACCCATTCTACCAACTTTCCATCTTGGTAGGGCTGAAGAAGTTTGGGTTGGGTTGAACAGGTACCATCATTGTTCTAGAAGTGCTTGGTAAGGGTCTTGTTCTAGCCGTGCTTGGTAAGGGTCTTGTTCTAGCCATGCACAAGAGTTATCTTAGTGTTATTTGAAAACATCTGAAGAATTTAAGTTAGAATTTCAAAGAAAATATGAATCTTCGTAACCTTCAAATCTTTTCTTCTGTGAAAGAAAATGTCACTCTTCTTTAAATAGATCGTAAAATTATTCTGAATTACCAGATGCAAAGGCTGAGCAACACACAGTTCAGATTTACCACGAGGAATAGGGTTAAATTTTGCTCTCCAATGACAAATCGCAACCCAGAACAGATTTTTAGCCACGCAGCTAGCAGAACTTGCTGGGTGAACTGCACAGGCCATGGTGGGTGCAGAGCTCAGAGCCGGAAAGCAAACAGCTGCTGTAGCCTGATTTCAGTTAAAATAGTGTGAGTGTTTAGTCTGGCGCACGGCTTCAGGGGAGATTGGCAGCTGGGTCAAACAAAGTCCTTCCATTGGCTGTCTTCCCAGGCAGCTTCTGCTAGTATTTAGGTACTAGTGCAGTGTAGGGCCCTTTCTCAGGCAAAACCTAACATCTGACCGCACCCTCTCTTCTTTTTCCAGAAAAAAAAAAAAAAAAAAAGGCAGAAAAAAAAGCTTCTTTTTCCTTCTTTCGTTAAGATAAATTCTCCAGTAGACAACCTCTCCCACTAATTGTGTATTAGCAGTGTATTTTATCTTGAGAGCTGACGCACTGAGCTCTCAACGTGCTGTGGAAAGCAGGCTGTTCCAGGGTTGGATTCATAAAAGGGCCTTTATGGTTTGTGAAAGAATATCTGTGTGCTTAGGCAGGAAACTTTTTGATCTGCAGGAAAGCCAGAAGACATCTAGGTAAGGCTGCGTATCAAATCTACTTTTTTGGGGAAAAGTTGGGCAGTGAGAATGAATCATTACAGGCGATGTGAGCTTGGAGCGTGCCTGTTCACTTCTGTAGAAGTTTAAAAGGTACTTATTTGTTTGCTTATTTTTTGTTTGTTTGTTTGTTTAAATCTTAAAGGAATACTGTAGTCTGCATTTTGACGATTTTGTTTTCTGCTGTTGAACTGATTATAGTGGATATAGGGTTTTATTATATAGCAAAATCTTTGTAAACTGCCGCAGAAAGAAAGTGTATTTAGGAGGGAAATTGACAAGTTTTAAAGAGTAATTGTACAATCATTTGAGGACAGAGGAACACTGCATTAGACTAACAAGGGTTTAATTACCAAAAGAAGTTTAATGTTGCTTTGGAAGGAATATTAAGTAAGTTGTCTTTGTCTCTTACTTTTTAATTTTAGTCGCTGATTTAGCCTGTTGGGTCACATTTTTTGTTAGTGCTGAAGGCTGCCATGAATCCCTAATGAGGCCCCTTTGCACATGATTTTGGCACTTGGCCAAGATCAACTTCCCAGCGGCAAGCTTTCTCTAAAGAACCTGGAGCAAAAAAAAAAAAAAAGAAAGAAAAGTTTTTTTTTTTTTTTGTTAGAAATCGTGTCTGAAAGCTGCCATAATCAGTTGTATAGGCATGTCAAAATGACTTTATACAGTAAATATGAAACAAGCATTTAAAAACATTTTCCTCATATTGTTGCTTTTGAGAATTATGAGTTCCTGCTTGTGGCCACCTGAAATATGTTATAACAAGAACAATCTTAAAGAAGAAGATTTACCGATTTTTTGTTTTGTTTTGTTTTCCCTCAGCAGATCAGTGTAGGGATAATCACACTGAGAACTATATAGTACGAAAGAGTTATTCAAAACACTTCAGGATAATTAGCAGATTAATTCTGAAAAATGTTCATCTCTGTCAGTAATACTCAGTGGAGAGTAAGTAATGAAGTTTTCTAGAAGTTTCACTGCGCACAATGAGTTTAACATTTTTAAAATGGTATGTTTTGTATATTTTAAATATCATAGTGTTTAAGATTCTAAAAAATGTTAGAACTTTTCATATAATTTTAAAAATGTATTAACACCTTGATGTGTTTACAATAAATATTCGAATAGAAGTGCTTGATATATATAAACATGACTGAATAACTTTAAATACTTATATTTAATTGCTGTTTTGCGATAAAAATGATGTGTGTGTGTGTGAAAGAAATCATAAAGACACTTTCATCTGATTTTTAGAACTGTCACTTTTTATTTTATTATAAATGAATTTTTTCACGAAAGCCAAGGCGTTACTTTATACTCCAGCATTTTAAGAGTTAAACTCACAGGTTGCATTGAAATACCTTAGTAATCAGATACGAACAACTTCAGATTTTACATAACCATTTTCAGCAATATATTTAAACATTAGAAATAGACATATAGAAGTGTATTTAAAAGCAGAAAAGTGGGATCTCAGTTGCTCTGTTTTCTTTTTAAGAAACCTTATTTTGCTAACTGTTATTTTCCCTTATATGTTAGTCTGTGGTAATCTAGAATGAAACTTTATTTTTCACTTTAAAATAACCGTATTTTTTAAAGAAATATTGATAAGAATCTGATTTATTCTTTAAAGAATCATGAGTTAGAGCTGTTTTAGTAGATATGTGTTTCATATATTTATCGCTATGATTATCTTACCTTTTTTTTATTACATGGTAAAAAGATTGCTAATTGAAGTCATAGAAAAAAGTGAACATTAGCTTAAAGTTAATTTTAGCATTAGCAAATGCATCTGATATCCTTCAGATCAATTTATATATGCATATATAATTTATGTATGTATAAAATATTTTTGGTATTACTGTAGGGTGAGTTATGGTACTGTATTTACCTTGCTATTAGTTGTATTCAGGCATGAAGTGTTTTAAGTTACATCAGTCAACATTAAAATACAGAGATGCTATAAATTGGGAAAGGGCAATAAATATCTGATATTTAATTTATAGATATTTACCTGGATAAGTTCTATACTTCCTTGTGAGATTACAGTTGAATTCTCATTTAATCTAATATTTTATATTCTGGAAAAAGAAATTATAAGATAGATATTTCAAACTTTGAATAAAGCAGGAATATTTTTATTATTTATTATGATCAAACAGGTGCAGGAAAAATAATATAGCTTGCTTATTCAGCAAGGTCCTTGCTTAAAAATTATTTTTTTTATAAAAATTCTATTTTTATCTTAACCTTAGCTGTCATAACACAACATTGTCTTCTGTTTCCATTTATTTTTTAATTAATTATCTTGCTTATTTGAAATTGACCAAATATTTCTCTTAAATATATTGAGAAATGTTTAAAGTAATGATTTTAGCTGTTGCTGTGGTAGGGTTTTTTGGCTACTAGAGGCCATAGTAAAATAAATGCGGTAAAATGTCAAACTTTTAAAGTGCACAAATACGTTAGTTTGTGAGATCAGAAGAAATTCAATTTACAAAATTACTGACAAATACTTTTGAGTTGACGTAGAAACACATAAGTATTGAGAAAAAATTAACTTGTGTACTTTACTGAAAAAGCTAACAAATTTACTTCCTTTTGCAATAGTTATAAATTGTAATTGAATATTTCAAAAGTATATGCTTGTTATGGAATTATTAGATAGTTTTTCTTTTGGGACAATGGCTGAAAAACACTGAATACATTTTTCCACTGAGTTGACATTTTAAAACAACATTCAGAATATAATTACTTCTATAAAGAAAAATATTTCAATATTTTAAGTTTATTTGCAAAGAACAGTTTGAATAATTTGATTTATTTGTTATTTTTCCCAATCTCTTGGAAATGTAAAAACCTATTCCACTTTACAATCTGGAAACTACTTCACTCTTTAGAGAAAGTGAAATTCATTTGCAGTTGTCAATTTAAATTATGGGTCTTTACCGTTTTAAGTGTGACAGTGCTTTGGTTAGTTTCATTATGCAACAGGCACATAAAATTCTTTCTTTCCCATCAGTTAAAAGAAATATTAAATAATTAAGTATAAAATGTACTTCTTGTTGAAAAGAAAACACACTTTAAAGCTGCAGTATTTTATCCACAACTTTTAAATGCGAGAAATGCTATAACAGGGCATTTTTGTTGAGCATTTGATTATTCAAACAAAATGCTTCGTTCTAAATAGTAAATCCAGTAATGAGGTAAATGTATTGCTACGTTAGATAGAATATAATTATTGAATTTTGGCACACCTGCAGTGACCTCTGCCATAAAAGATTAGTATACGTAGGATGCTCTTGAATTTGTAATAACAAAAGTAGATGGTGAAACACGTAAGGCACCAACCTTTGTTGTACTGGAGAAAGTATGTGCTAACAGTAAAGAAATGCCTTTTTTTGTAAACTGCTGACAGTATTCTGTCATTTAATGAATACAGTGAATCTTGAACATTAAAAAATTACTTTTTTGAAAGTGCATTTATAAGACTTTTTCCATAGAAATAATAGTAGTATTTTATTCTTTCATGAGATGAACAAGTTATATTTCCGTATGTAGCTATAAATTAGATAACCAGGTAATTATTGAAATATTACAATTTGATTTTAAATACAATTTATAGTAAATAAAAATGAATAATGCTTTTTTATTTTGTCTATTTCATATAAAAGTATGATCAATTTGCACTTGTTGCATTTCTTAGTTACTATTGATTTAATTTTAAAATTATCATAAAGTAAATATTGCTATTTGATATAGTTTTTAAACATGGTAGGATTTATTTTATAAACAACCTGACTTATTATATATTTAAACAATGGCAATTTATATCTGGCTGTATATCCTTTTCTCAAAGTCAAGATTAGCAAAGGGCCTCTATTTTGGTGCTCAATTTATTTTTTTCTAAAAAATAAAGTTTTTAGTTTTAACTTTTAGCTTTCTTGCTTATGCGTCTAGGTACATCTTCTGCTCTGAGTAAATCTTCTGCTCTGAGAATTAGGCTGGAAAATGTAGTAGTGGGTTCGAAGCTAATTCTTATTCCACAGTCTGCTGAATAAACGAAGATTTTGAGTTTCATATTGAAAGCTAGTTTATATATAAATCAGTATAGATGATCATATCATATCTGATGATTTTGATAATTTGAAGCACTGAATATTCTGTGTAAATTAGTGGTCATTTACACATTTGTGTAGTGATTCTAGATACTTCATTATTATTAGTTTAAAGATTTACTAATTGATAGAAAATGTATAATGTGATTATTGGCTTAAAAATGATTAGTATTTACTAGTTTTTAAATTGCCTCTACTTTGCTATTCTTGAGTGTCATGTAATAACTCTCCTAAAAAATACCATGAAACTAAGCCGTGCTTTATTTTTCATTTCTCCCATTAACTTAAGAGGTCAACATGTGTGTGTGGCAGGATACCTGAAAATATTTCAAATTTTTTTTCTTTCCTGTGATTATCAAGTGCTTTACTATTTGCAGAGATTTTGAAAGGAATCACTGTATTTTTTTTTAATGTTTATGTAAATGTGAGGAATACATGGGCTTTCTACAGACTTCAGTTTTAAAAAAAACAAAATAGAGAATAAAATGAAGATTAATGACGTGGTGTATTTTTATAGCAACTAATTACAACTTGCTATTCATCCCCAAACAACAAACTGGAAAGATACACGGTGGGCTTTAAGAGCAGCCTTCATTTGCTTTTCACTTAAGAGCTACTAGGAAGGTCGTAGCAAAGTGATGATTTTGGTCCAGTCTAATATGTATAAAGTTCCAGGCCCATGTAGTCATTTTCCATGTTTTGCTTCAGAGCCCCCATAAGACTAATCTCAGAAATTTTTGCAGAAGTATGTTGCAGAACATACTCTTTGTTGTTAACTGGAGGGTCTGTGATTGGGTCTCTTTGGCAAAGGCAGTGTTCTTCTCTGTATAGTAATTTTAAAAAACAAAATCACAATTTGGGTAGATCAGCTCAATCAGTTGGCCAAATCAGCATAATAACCAAGCCAACTCAGCCTTAACAAAGATAATTAGTTTTTCATTCTTCACTAAACCTGGGCACTTTCCTGAAGAATATGGACAATTGTACATGATAGATGAAAGGTTGAGTGTCTAAAAGCTGTATAATATGAATTTTCTACTTGTGAATTAACAAAATGTGCTTTGTGATCAAAATAGTTTATATCAATATACATTGCATGCCCAAAATATTTAAACAATGATGAAGCAACTGTCCTGAAATTCAATTTGGGATTAATTTTATTATAATTTATTTGAGATGTCATCTGCAAACTACTTGTTGAAATCACTTTAAAAATTGTTTCTATTATTGTCTTCATGAGGCATAACGATGTAAATAGAAATTTTTTGCTAATGGGGCAGCTTTTGCAAATTGTATGTATGTTGCTATTGCTTATTCTGTAGGATTCTAAATGGATCACATATACTTTCCACTCCTAGAGTGGAATGTTTATATATTCATAAATATTCCCCAGAGAGATTTTTTTTGTCAACAGCCAGTTTTAGATACATTCGTGTAGCTTGACAGTCAAAAGCTTGATGCATAGAAAATCCCTATTCAAGTGAAATTTAGCTGTTTCTAAAACATATTCAATTAGGTAATGAATTAGGTTAGGTAATGAATCAGCAAGGATATAGAAACAAAGAATGATTTGTAATTTTGTCAGATGAAGCAGCAATAATTAGTTCAGAATATTTATATAATGATAACGTTTTTCTATTGATATATTTTGTACCAAGAAATTTAAATTAGAAACTGCTATTTGTTACTAGAAGGTAGTAACTGACTTTGGTAATCAGTAATTCAAAATGCCTGATATAAGACAAAGGGTTGACTTATTGAATGAATTGGTCTTAGATAAAATGTGAGCTACTAGGCTACTTCATATCTGGGATTTGTTTAAGTTTTCAATACCCAAATCATTAAACATGAATATAATAGTATTTGTATATTTTCTGCTTTCAGAATCAGCCAGTCTACCTATGAAATTTGTTCCCTCCTCTTTGATAAGTAAACAACTTCAGAGTAATCAAATATCTTACAGTTTCCATTTTCCATCTTAATGTCTACTCAGATGAAACTTGAAATAACTAAATCTTGTAACAGTCTGGATTAATAATGAGATGAGTGATGAGCCCAAAAAGAAATTTTATATATATAATATATATAAAACAAAAGTGTTTACCAGCATTTTTGTGGTCAGATTTACAATTTGCATTGCAGGTAAAGCTTTTCCTTTCTCGCTTGAGAAAAGTGCAACTAAAAGTAATTTATAGATGTGTACAATGTATAGCTGCTTTCTTCTAAATTTCACAGAAATGAGCTAAATTATAATGGGCTTAAAACTCACTGCATTTTAATGGTTTTTAAATTGGATTTGAAGCATCATTACTAGCTTTCCTAGATAAAGGGAATTAATACTTGTGAGCACTTGGGAGAGTCCTTGTCTAGGTAGCATTAAACTATTGGGACCATTAAGCTATAGAACCATTAAGCTATTGGAAATTACAACCAGACCAAGACGTACAGCAGGTTTGTGAAGAGTGATTAAGAGTGTAGGTCTCTTCTGTATACTCTGTGCCTTCATGACATTACATTCTATACTTCCTGATAACATGCAAGATGATCCAACTACGGCCAAAATGTGTATGTGTGCGTGTTCACAAGATAATGTGTGTGTGTGTAAGAGATCTTTATGTTTACTTGCCAAGTGATAAGGAAAACATCAAGAATAAGATGTAAATACAGTGGTATAATAGGGAATACTAATAAACTGTATGTACTGGATTATAAGCAATAATCTTGAACCTACATTTCTGGAAAATCAGCTTTTTTAAAAAAAATCCATTCATTTCACTTAGAGCTACTTACATACTCCACAGTGATAAAGTGAAAGTGAAGTCATTCAGTCGTGGCTGACTCTTTGCAATCCTGTGGACTGTAGCCCACCAGGCTCCTCCATCCATGGGACTTTCCAGGCAAGAGTACTGGAGTGGGTTGCCGTTTCCTTCTCCAGGGGATCTTCCTGACCCAGGGATCTAATCTGGGTCTCCTGCATTTTAGGCAGATGCTTTATGTCTGAGCCACCAGGGAAGCCCATAGTGATAAGCTACTGTCATTAATATTATCTGACCAGGAAAAGACCTGCTTTTTATTTTGTTGAAGTATAGTTTATTTACAATATTGTATTCGTTTCAGGTATATAGCAAAGTGATCCAGTTATACATACCCATTTTTTTCAGATTATTTTCCATTATGAGTTTTTGCAAGATATTGGATGTCATTCCCTGCATTATACAATAAATCTGTGTTGCTTTTCTATTATATATATATATAATAGAATATGCAACATTCTATATACACACACACATATATATAATAGTGTGTATCTGCTAACCCCATACTCTTAATATATTCATCTCCCCACTTCCTCCTTGATAACCATGTTTGTTTTCTATGTCTGGGAGTCTGTTTCTATTTTGTAAATAGATTCACTTGTAATCTTTTTTTAGATTTCATATGTAAGTGATATGATATTTATCTTTCTCCATTTGCTTACTTCACTTAGTTTAATCATCTCTAGGCCCATCCATGTTGCTGCAAGTGACATTATATCAATCTTTTTGATTGAGTAATATCCCATTGTGGGGTGTGTGTGTGTGTGTGTGTGTGTGTGTGTGTGTACAGACACCGTGTCTTTATCCATTTATCTTTTGATGGACACTTAGGCTGCTTCCATGTCTTGGCTATTAGAGATAGTGCTGCTTTAAACTTTGGGTTTCATATTCAAATTAAAGTTTTCATCTTTTTTGAATCTATGACCAGAACTGGGATCGCTCGATCCATATTTTGGTTTTTAAGGAAACTTCATACTGTTTGCCATAGTGATCGCACCAGATTATATTTTCATCAACAGTGTAGAAGGGTTCTATTTTCTCCATACCTTCTTTACCATTTATTATTTGTAAATGTTCTGATGATGTCCATTCTGACTAGTGTGAATGATACCTGATTTTGAATTTGAATTTCTCTAATAATAAGCAGTGTTGAGCATCTTTTCATGTGCCCGCTCATCATCTGTGTTTCTTCTTTGGAGAAATGTCTGTTTCTGTCTTCTGCCCATTTTGTAAGACGTATTTATTTGGCGGCGTCAGGTCTTAGTTCCAGTGTGTGGGATATTCATTTCGTCACGCAGGATCTTCTATTGCATTGCTTGGGCACTCTAGTTGTGGTCTGCAGGCTTAGCTATCCTGCACCATGTGGGATGTTAGTTCCACAACCAGGGGTGGAACCCCTGTCCCTGCATTGCAAGGTGGATTCTTAACCTCTGGATCACTAAGAAAGTCACCCATTTTCTTTCCTTTTTTTTTTTTTTCTTTTGGTATTGAGTTGTATGGACTGTGTATTTTGCAAATTAACCCCTCATTGATCCCTTCATTTGCAACTTTTTTTTTTCTTTTAATTTCTGTTGTTTGCTGTGCAGAAACTTTTGAGTTTAATTAGGTCTTATTTGTTTATTTTTGCTTTTATTTCTTTTGCCTTAGAAGACTGATCTAACAAAATATCAGTACAATTTATGTCAGAGAATGTTTTGCCTGTGTTCTCTTCTAGAAGTTTTATGGTGTCATGTCTTATATTTAAGTCCCTAAACCATTTGGAGTTTACTTTTGTGTATGGTGTGAGGGAGTGTTCCAACTTCATGAGTTTACATGTAGCTGTCCAACTTTCCCAACACCACTTGCTGAAGAGACTGTCTTTTACCCATTGTATTTTCTTGCCTCTTTTGTGGAAGATATTTTGACTGTAGGTGTATGGGTTTATTTCAAGGCTCTCTATTCTGTTCCACTGACCTACGTGTCCCCTTTTGTGCCAATAACATACTGTTTTGGTTGCTGTAGTTCTATAATATTGTCTGCAGCCTGAAAAGGTTTTATCTCCAGCTCTTTTTTTTTTTAACTTTTTATTTTATACTGGAGTATAGCTGATTAACAATATTGTGATGGTTTCAGGTATACAGCAGTCTGACTCAGCCATAGATAAACATGTATCCATTTCCCCTCAAACTCCCCTCCCATCCAGGCTCTGCCACCTAGCATTAGCAGAGTTCCCTGTGCTATCTAACAAATCCTTGTTGGTTATCCATTTTAAATATAGCAGTGTGTACATGCCAGTCTCAAACTCCCTAACTGTCGCTTCTCCCTAGTACTCATAAGCTCATCTTCTAGTTTGTGAGTCTGCTTCTGTTTTGTAAATAAGTTTATTTGCATCACTTCTTTTTAGATTCCTCACATAAGCAGTATCATACAATAGTTATTTTTCTCTGTTTGACCTACTTCACTCAGTATGACAATCTATAGCTCCATCCATGTTACTGCAAATGGCGTTGTTACATTCTCTTTACTGGTTGAGTAATATTCCTTTACATGTGTGTACTACATCTTCTTTATCCATTTCTCTGTTGATGGACATTTAGGTTGCTTCCATGTCTCAACCATTGTAAACAGTGCCACAATGAACTGCATGTATATGTTTGGACCATTTTCCTATTGATATATGCCTAAGAGTAGGATTACAGGCTCATACGTAGCTCTATTTTACTTCCAGCTTTGTTCTTTTTCCTCGGGATTGCTTTGGCAATTCTGAATCGGTAAAGATCTGTTTTTCACCAAGTTACTTCACGCTTGAAACAGACTTTTCTCTGCAGCTTGGAATAGCCAAACTTTTCTAAAACTCTTCTGAGAAGGCGTGTTGTTGGTTGCAGGAAAAAGGGGAAGTGGAAAGTGAATGATGGCTTTGGGCCAGGGAATCAAAGGGTGTTTATCCTATGTAAGCTCAGAGGGTCATTGTCATTAACCCATTAGTATTTTAACAATAATTTGCTTTTCAAAGAGTTTTACTAAAATAACTGCAAAAAATTGACCTTGGAGGTATTTAGAAAACTGACTCATTGGTTAGGAGTATCCTGATGGAAACCTTTATCTATCCTGTCTATAACATTTCTTTTCAAGTAATTAGCTCCTGCCATTGGAAGTGTTATTAATGACCAGTCATTGAGGCAGTGGTTCAGATCCTTTTCAAAGATCTTTGTCATCTCCCTTAATTTTTAAAGTAACTATCAAATTGGGGATCATTACCTTTGTTGTACAGATGAGAGTTCTTAGAGTGCTTAAGTAATTTTCTTAGAGTCCCTTGCCTACTGAGCATCCTTGTAGTGATTTCAATCTGTGTTAATAGTGCTTCTAGTCCATCCTGTTTTTCAATGCACTATATATTAATGATTTTTGGCTTTAAGAGTATAAGGAACATTAAATATATTCCTTTGATTTAAAAGCTCTTTTTTAACAGTTGAAGAAACAAAGTTCTAAAAACATTAAAACTCAATCATAGATGGAGAATAGTGAGAGATACTTTATATAATAGGTATTTTTAATATATGCAGTACATTTAATGTTCACTTCAGTTCAGTTCAGTTGAGTCGCTCAGTCATGTCTGACTCTTTGCGACCCCATGAATTGCAGCACGTCAGACCTCCCTGTCCATCATCAA
Source organism: Neotragus moschatus (assembly GCA_006410615.1). Classification (NCBI taxonomy): domain Eukaryota; kingdom Metazoa; phylum Chordata; class Mammalia; order Artiodactyla; family Bovidae; genus Neotragus; species Neotragus moschatus. Next base: position 656,628 of record SJYA01000064.1, on the reverse strand, counting down.
CTCCTGGAGTTCACCCAAACTCATGTCCATCGAGTCGGTGATGCCATCCAGCCATCTCATCCTCTGTCATCTCCTTCTCCTCCTGCCCCCAATCCCTCCCAGCATCAGAGTCTTTTCCAATGAGTCTTTTCCAACTCTTCGCATGAGGTGACCAAAGTACTGGAGTTTTAGCTTTAGCATCATTCCTTCCAAAGGACACCCAGGACTGATCTTTAGAATGGACTGGTTGGATTTCCTTGCAGTACAAGCCCCAGTCAGTAATGCTGAAGAAGCTGAAGTTGAACAGTTCTATGAAGACCTACAAGACCTTTTAGAACTAACACCCAAAAGATGTCCTTTTTATTATAGGGGATTGGAATGCAAAACTAGAAAGTCAAGAAACACCTGGGGTAATAGGCAAATTTGGCCTTGGAGTATGGAATGAAGCAGGGCAAAGGCTAGTAGAGTTTTGCCAAGAGAACGCACTGGTCATAGCAAACACCCTCTTCCAACAACACAAGAGAAGACTCTACACATGAACATCACCGGATAGTCAACACCGAAATCAGATTGATTATATTCTTTTCAGCCAAAGATGGAGAAGCTCTATATAGTCAGCAAAAACAAGACCAGGAGCTGACTGTGGCTCAGATCATAAACTGCTTATTGCCAAATTCAGACTTAAATTGAAGAAACTAGGGAAAACCACTAGACCATTCAGGTATGACTTAAATCATTTAATGTTAAGTTAAGCAATAACCAGTCACCAATTAAATGCTTTTGGACATAAGAGGTTTTTTACATTAAAAAAATGATTATGTGGGTCACGATTGCATTTCTAATATGAGGCTGTTTTGCATATCAGTGGCTTAAAATGTTGAGCTGTAGAGTAGTACAATAGGGGGGAAAAACATCTTCTTAGCCAGGAAATTTCACTAGCTTATTTTGTTAACATATATTTTATTATAACTAAAGAGGTACCTGAACTGGAGAGGCACAGTGAGCTATCACTGTGGTCACCAATAATACCCAGTGGTACTGAGCAAAGCACTATCATGGCATTCCATGGAAGCAGAGGTTTAGAACTCTTTCCACAGTGTTTTGCTGCTCTGAAGTCAGTGTTCCCACTAGATAATGGTGTCTTTTCAAAATTCAGTTTGTCCATATCACAGGCTGTGTAGAAAGAAACGAGCTATATTACAGAGCAATTGTTGATAAATGTTTAAAAATTAGATTTCTAACTTCTGTTAAGACTAAAACTTAAAAGAAATGAGAATATGGACAAAAATGCATTTTATAAAATTGTTGGATATGATTTTTCAAACTCCAAAATCACTTTTCCAACTCTAAGATATTTGATTCATTCACTTTTGGAGCTGTGATCATGATCAATGATCTTTCTTTAACTTCCTCATTGTAGAAGAAAATGGTGATGTAGAGAGGGAAAAAAATGGTCTTTCTGCTCATGTTATTAATACCAGTGCCTGGAAAGTTGGCTTTGAATATAAATCTTCAAGTTTTGTATTCCTTTCTCTACACAAGGGCCTCTTACTGCTGTAAAGTCATTTATACGCAGCTACCAAATGTTCTGTTTTTCTCTTTTTTAAAACACTAGTGATATGGAAACAAAATAGAAGAGGCATTTAGCTTCATTACTCAACGTGAAAAGGACTAATAAAAATATATATATTGAATATAAACTTGACCATGAATTATTGTTTCTGTAAAAGTCACATTATTAAAAGTTTCTAGTTTATAATTTCGTCCTTGATTTGTATCCTAGGGCACTTTAATCCTCTCATGAGTTTTATTGAAATGTCCATTTAGCATGCTTTCTGAAAATTTGAAAATAGTCCTTTGACTTTTTTGTTTCTTTATAAGAATATAAGTTGTTTTTTTTTTTAATGGGGTATTTAACATACATACTCCCTAACTATACAGGTGGGTGAAGGTTTTACATAAGTGTAAATATATGTAATCACATGCATATATACTCAGTGTCTCAGGTCAGGATATAGAAATTTCCAGCACCCTCACTAGAAGATTATCTCATGCCTTATTGATGTCTATCACTATTAAACAAATACCATTGATTAGGTTTACCAGTTTTTTATTTCATATAAATCAAATCACACAACACATATACATCTTTGTCTGGCTTGTGTTACTGACCATTCTGTCCATGTGATTTCTCCACTTGTACCTATTATAGGTTCTTTTCATTATGTTGTAGTATTTTTATGTGAATATATTACAATTAATTTATTAATTATATACCTATTGGTTGTTTCCAATTGTTTTTACATGATTTTTAAAATGTAGATCTGGTGTTAAAAATGTAGAAGGCAGTTTTTCTTTCTAGTTGATAAAATAGGAATTAGAATCAATTTAATTAAACTGTTAAAGTCAGTGTTCTCTTTATATAATGGACTTGTGCCTGCTTGAACCACATGAAACCAAGACTCAGCATCACTGATATGAATGGAAATGTTTTTTGAAAATGAGAATTACTATATATTATTTCAAGTAGATGCTAAGTATTCCTAAAATACTTAAATTTTTAATTATTATCCATTTGCTTTTATTGCTTGTTACATATTTGTTGTTGTTCAGTTGCTCAGTCGTGTCGAACTCTTTGAGACCCTATGCACTGCAGCACAGCAGGCTTCCCTGTCCTTCACTATCTCCTGGAGTTTGCTCAAACTCATGTTCATTGAATCAGTGATGCCATCTAACCATCTCATCCTCTATCATCCCCCTTTTCTCCTGCATTTAGTCTTTCCTAGTATCAGGATCATTTCCAATGAGCTGGNTTGAGACCCTATGCACTGCAGCACAGCAGGCTTCCCTGTCCTTCACTATCTCCTGGAGTTTGCTCAAACTCATGTTCATTGAATCAGTGATGCCATCTAACCATCTCATCCTCTATCATCCCCCTTTTCTCCTGCATTTAGTCTTTCCTAGTATCAGGATCATTTCCAATGAGCTGGCTCTTCACATCAGTTGGCCAAAGTATTGGAGTTTCAGCTTCAGCATCAGTCCTTCCAATGAATATTCAGGGTTGATTTCATTTTGGATTGACTGATTTGATTTCCTTGCTGCCCAAGGGACTCTCAAGAGTCTTCTCTAGCATCACAGTTCAAAAGCAGCAATTCTTTGGCGCTCAGCCTTTTTTATGGTTCAACTCTCACATCTGTACATGACTACTAGAAAAACCAAAGCTTTGACTAGATGGACCTTTGCCAGTAAAGTGATGTCTCTGCTTTTTAATACACTGTCTAGGTTTTTCATTGCTTTTCTTCCAAGGAGAAAGCATCTTTTAATTTCATGATTGCAGTCAGTGTCCACAGTGATTTTGGAGCCCAAGAAAATAAAGTCTGTCACTGTTTCCATGGTTTCTCACTTATACGCCATGAAGTGATGGGACTGAATGCCATGATCTTCCTTTTCTGAATGTTGAGTGTAAGCCAGCTTTTCACTCTCCTCTTTCACCTTCATCAAGAGGCTCCTTAGTTCCTCTTTGCTTTCTGCATTTAAGGTGGTGTCATCTACAAATTTGAGGTTATTGATATTTCATCTGCCAATCTTGATTCCAGCTTGAGCTTCATCCAGCTGGGCATGTCACATGATGTACTTGCATGTAAGTTGAATAAGCAGGGTGACAATATGCAGCCTTGGCATACTCCTTTTCTGATTTTGAACCAGTCTGTTGTTCCATATCCAGTTCTGTTGCTTCTTGCCCTGCATACAGGTTTCTCAGGAGGCATGTAAGGTGGTCTCATGTATATATACATGTAACTATAATTATAGCTCACTCCACAGATGCATCTTTTTAAACTTAGTTGTGAGTTTTTTCAATTCCTATGAATGGCTGAAATTTTATCGTGTAAAGCAACATAAACTGAGCTATTATCTTTGAAAAAGAATTATTTGGAGTGATTCTGCATGTATTTAATCTCTTTATTTCACATATGAACAAAATAAAATTCAGTATTTTGACATTATGAATAAATATTTGTTTGAAAGTAATGGGAATAGTTTCATAAAGATTTTTAGTATCATATTCTGTTATTTTTGTTATTGTTTTGCCTCCATACCTGTGATCCTATATTCAAATTAAGATAATTTACTCTACTTGGAAAACATAAACATCACATAAAAAATTAAAAAGTTCTTTATTAAAGAATGAAATAAGGTTAAATTTTTGTTTAGATGTTATTATCCCACTTATCTATTGAGTTATTTACTAGCTTCTGTTGAGTACATGACACAACACTGACTATATTTGGCTATTTTGGTAAATAATATAGGAATGCCATTTGGTAAAATTTACACACTAATAAACAACTGCTTTAAATATAATAAATAACATTAATGTAGTACATTAAAATGTAGTTTACAAAGCCCTTTCACATAATACACACATTAACTCGGGGCAGGCGGGGTGGGGAGAAGATATCACATTTCCCACCACCCCTAAACAGTGAAATAACAAGAATCCTATAGCAAGGAAGGGCTTTCCAAGTCGCTCAGTGGTAAAGAATACACCTGCAATGCAAGAGACATGGATTTGATCTGTGGGTCAGGAAGATCCCTTGGAGAAGGAAATGGCAACCTACTCCAGTATTCTTGCCTAAGGAACTCTATGGACAGAGGAATCTGGCCAGCTACAGTTCATAGGATCATAAACAGTCAGGCACAGCTGAGCACACACACATATTTAGTAAAGTCTGATTTATGACCTGTAATGGGATTTTTTCCCACTCTGATTCTATCATCTCTTATTATAAGAAACTACATCTGTATAAGTAACAGGTTGCCATTTAAGAGGCCCAGGCTGAACAAATAGTTTGCGACATTTTTGCTAAATGTTTTTTAGTATTGGGTTTTATATATATTAATCACACTACAAAGTTCCCTTGTAATCTGGGAATTTTTCATCACTAAATAATTTGTTTTTACAAATCTATTGGGGTTATGTTTTTAAAACATTTTGACTGAAAAAATGGTAGTACCACTTTTTATTATTTTTTTTATACAACCAGTCCATTCGCTGAGGTCAGTGTTGGTTTTTATTATTTTTGAAAATTATACAATGCCCGATAATGATTCTGTTTTTGGCGCCAACTGGCAATAAGTTTCCCTCTCAGATGAATTCATAGATGGCCTGTTCACCATGCAGACATGTAATGGACACTACAAAATTCCACTGCTTCGATTCTGCTTAATTAGCTGTAATTTTGTCTAATAGAAAGAGAAGGCCAAATTCTTGCAATGCTTTTTTCCTCCATAATTTTATTTTAGATATTAAGTACATTTTTAAATGTGTGCAAATGTCTGAAGGCCTCCAAATAAATCAAGTAATATGAACATTTAAAAAATACTAGCTTGCCTTACCACTGTGCTATGTGTCTTTGGCTTTACAAGAATATGCGAAAGGTATTGACCATTGTGGAGGCTTTCAGATGTTTTTCTAAAACTCTCTTGTCTTTTCTATGATCCAATGGATGTTGGCAATTTGATTTCTGGTTCCTATGCCTTTTCCAAATCCAGCTTGAACACCTGGAAGTTCTCAGTTCACATACTGTTGAAGCCTGGCTTGGAGAATTTTGAGCATTACTTTACTAGCATGTGAGATGAGTGCAGTTGTGTGGTAGTTTGAGCATTCTTTGGCATTGCCGTTCTTTGGAATTGGAATGGAAACTGATCTTTTCCAGTCCTGAGGCCACTGCTAAGTTTTCCAAATTTGCTGGCATAATGAGTGCAGCAGTTTAGCAGCATCATTTTTAGGATTTGAAATAGCTTAACTGGAATTCCATCACTTCCACTAGCTTTGTTGGTAGTGATGCTTCCTAAGGCCCACTTGACTTCACATTCCTGGATGTCTGGCTCTAGTGAGTGATCACACCGTTGTGGTTATCTGGGTCATGAAAACCTTTTTAATGTATCTCTCCTGTGTATTCTTGCCACCTCTTCTTAATATCTTCTGCTTCTGTTAGGTCCATACCATTTCTGTCCTTTATGGTGCCCATCTTTGCATAAAATATTCCCTTGGTATCTCTAATTTTCTTGAAGAGATCTCTAGACTTTCTCAGTCTGTTGTTTTCTTTTATTTCTTTGCACTGATCACTGAGGAAGGCTTTCTTATCTCTCCTTGCTATTCTTTGGAACTCTGCACTCTGCAGTCAGATGGATATATCTTTCCTTTTCTCCTTTGCCTTTTGCCAGTAAACATATATGTATACATATACATTTTATTATAAATATATACCATAAATACATTTGTATTGTATAGAATTTCATAGATAAATAATAGACTGTATATGCACGAGTATCTCTTTATACATGTGTATTTATTTACTGTGTACGTGCCTAAGTGCTCAGTTGTGTCCTAGTCTTTGCAACTCCACGGAGTGTAGCCCACCAGGCTCTTCTGTCCATGGAATTTTCCAGAAAAGAATACTGGAATGTGTAGCCATTTTCTACTCCAGAGGATATTCCTGACACAGGGATTGAACCCATGTCTCTTGTGTCGCCTCCACTGGAAGATGATTTCTTTACCACTGCACCACCTGGGAAGCCCCATTCCTTTACTGAGATGAATTTAATTCATGAAAATTATTTTAGGCTTTGAAACTTTCATCTGAAATAGTCTGAATCTCAGGTTATTTTTGGTAGGTATAAAAGGTTTCCAGGAGAAAACATCAAGACATATGACTTTTTTTTATTAATAGTGATTTATTTTGAGGCTAAAATATTTATATTCTGAAAATGCTTTTAGTCTGGTATAGAGCATGAGCTAGAACATTAGTCTATTATCATTCTGCCCGTATTATATTTATTTTGTTAAGAGAAACTGAATTTACTTTTAACTACAAGGAACAAAGAATTCAATATTTGTTTTATTTTGTTCAGACTTGTGAAATAATAAAGTACAAAATTTCTAGTCAATTATAACATGTTTTAAATACACAGAGCTTACTGTCTATAATAATTGCTTTGATATAAGCATAGTTTTAAATGTAATTTATCAATAAGAAAGGAGGGGATATAGCTGATATTTCTTTGATTATTTGTCTTGTCTTGTTCTTAAGAAATTCTAGGTTTTAGAAAATTAAATTGCAGTTCAGGTCAATACAGACCACAATGGTATCCACACTTAATTAGAAAATTATCATATGTGGAAGACTTTCTCCTGCCCTATCCAAATTAGATAGAAGATCTTTAACTTTATTCCTTATTCATTTTAGGGTCTAATATAATTGATCAGAAATAACACTTCACTCTGATGCATGACTAATTTGTCATTTGAGTTTGTTAAAAAAAATTCAAGCCACAAAGGATTAAAGAGGTATAGATTATCTCACTCTTTTGCATTTGTTTCATTACTATTTTTAAAAGCCTTTGTAAAGGAAGTGTTGCAATATTAACTGCGAAGCTTTCACCCTATGTTGTTCTTCCTATTTCTGATGGCTGCTGATATTAGGTTAATGATTCAAGGAATGAAAAGATGAACAAAGGGCATGGTATATGTATCAACCAAAGTAATATCTGCCCTTGTTAAAAAGACATCTGTAGGTATTTCTGTCCCCATGAAGATTACAAATTGATTGAAAATATTAAATAGAAATGAGCCACATGAGAAAAATAAAAAATAGGCTAACATGACTGAACTAGTGGATTTAAAAAAAAAATCATTTGCTCTACTTAAAAGAAAAAGTAATCAATCAATGACAACCACTTTGAACAACTTTCAATGAAAAAAAAAAAAAAAAGGTTGGACTTCCCTGGTGGCTCAGATGGTAAAGAATCTGACTGCAGTGCAGGAGACCCAGGTTCAGTTCCTGGGTTGGGAAGATCTCCTGGAGTAGAAAATGGCTACCCACTCCAGTTTTCTTGCCTGGAGAATTCCATGGACAGAGCACATGGACAGAGCAACCTGATGGTAATGGTGGGGGTGGAGTTGGGGGGGGAGGGATTGCAAAGAGTTGGACACAACTGAGTGCCTAACACTTCATATGAAAAATCGACTTTGAAATTCCATTTGAGCCTTCTAGAAAAGTAACTGAATTTTACAAAGCCATTAGTTGATATTATGTGTGAAAACTACCCTGAAAATATATTTGGCACCCTACTTAAATATCTGCTGTAGAAAAGGAAGTGACATATAATAGTTGTTCAACAAATGCATGTTGAATTAATGAGTGAACAATCCTAATAGAATGAGTGTTTGTTTCTCTAACTCAGTTTCCCCTTCTCAACATGGCTCATTTCCTTAAAGACAGAAGATTCTTAATGCTGTTTCTGGAGTGCTTATCCAATGGTTCAGTTTCTTTGCAACAGAATAGCATCTAGATAAAATTTACATATTTAGAGAAGTCACTCTGATTCCCATTTTATAATATTATCAGCCAATGAAATTGATAATTTCAGAAGATCTTTAAGTGTGCTAACGTGTAATCATTGTGGCTATATCTGGTCCATGAAAGAATAAAGACTGTCACCAAAGGTTTAGTAGTTTTATTTTCAATTACTAATAAATGTTGATGTTTAATGAGGATACATAGCAGCAGCATACAGAGTATTATGCTAAATCGTTATAGTGCCTCTGTTAAACACTTTTAGCATTTTTTCTCCTTGGTGATAACTTGTAAGTCCTACAGTTCAGATGTATTTTGATTCTTCTGTTCATGGTGTTGCCTTTGCTCTCTGCGTGTCATCAACAGGAAATTTCTTAACTAATCATCAGGGATGTTTAATCAAAATCAATTCATTTAGTTAACAAATGTACATTTAGGAGTATGGAGGAAGCCAGGTTTATAATGATTCAATTATTTTATTATATATTACTAACACAGGTATAAAACTCATGATCTTTCCTCTCCTCTCCCCCCGTGCACCAAAAAAAAAAAAAAAAAATCAAAGAGATTTGGGAGCAAATAATTTTTTACAGCAAAAATCTTTTCAGAAAATAATTACAGCAGCAACAACTACTACTACTATGTTGGAGTCTGTACTGGTCTTCTCCTAGAATAGTATTGTTAGAATAATCGATGCTAGAGTCAGGCTCAGTTCAGTTCAGTTCAGTCACTCGGTCATGTTTGACTCTTTGCAACACTATGGACTGTGGCATGCCAGGCCTCCCTGTCCATCACCCACTCCTGGAGTTTACTCAAACTCATGTCCATTGAGTTGGTGGTGCCATCCAACCATCTCATCCTCTGTCGTCCCCTTCTCCTCCCGCCTTCAATCTTTCCCAGCATCAGGGTCTTTTCCAATGAGTCAGTTCTTTGCATCAAGTGGCAAAAGTATTGGAGTTTCATCTTCAACATCAGTCCTTCCAATGAATATTCAGGACTGATTTTCTTAAGATTTTCTGGTTGGATTTCCTTGTAGTCCAAGGGACTCTCAAGAGTCTTCTCCAACACCACAGTTGAAAAGCATCAATTCTTCAGCATTCAGCTTTCTTTGTAGTCCAACTCTCTCATCCATACATAACTACTGGAAAAAGCATAGCTTTGACTAGATGGACCTTTGTTGGCAAAGAAATGTCTCTGCTTTTTAATATGCTATCTAGATTGGTCATAGCTTCATGGCTGCAGTCACCCTCTGAAGTGATTTTGAAGCCCAAGAAAATAAAGTCTCTCACTGTTTCCATTGTTTTCTCATCTATTTGCCTTGAAGTGATAGGACCAGATGCCATGATCTTAGTGTTTTGAATGTTGAGTTTTAAGCCAAATTGTTCACTCTTGGACTCAGACTGCCCAAGTTCAAGTCCATTTCTGCCAATAGCTAGTTATCAAATCTTGTAAAAGGGCTTCCCTATCTTATTTTTCTTATTTGTTAATTGGTGATAACACAACTGATTTTTGAAATATCTGTTAACTTCAAAAATAATAACATCTCTTCCAGTTAAATGAAGATGCATAGAACTTAATTCAGATGTGGGAGTGAATATGAATGAATTGGAAAAGGAGGCATGTTCTTCAGAAATGTTATTCTTTGTTAATCTAATGCCAGTGAAAAAGCACGATAGTATCCAATGTATTGCCATCACGGAAGTCAAAACACAGAACAGTGTGGCAAGTTTCTAAGAATATGGGAAAATATTAATAATAAATATTGCCTCTAGTTTTTATATCATCAACTGGAAGGTATGCCAGCCTTAGCTTCCATTTATTTTTGTTTTTTTCTTTTGAAACGTTTCAAGGAACTGTAAGCATGTTAATTAAACCAGAATAAAACTTCAAAGGATCCACTTTACTTCTCATAGTATATGTTCACATAAGAAAATGCAATTAAGTTGAAAAGTTTTATATGCCCGAGGTTTACATTGGGAGTGATGAAATATACATTCTCAACTCTCTTATTTCTTTCTGGAATCAACTGTAACTTTCTCTTGGCCTTTTTTTCTAAAGTAACTGGTTATTTTGATTACTGTCAAAGGTTAAATGATACTTTGCAGCTATCTTTTTTTTCCTTCTGATGCTAATTCTATTGTTTAATAAACTAAGGGAAAGGAATACCAGAAGAAATGAAATCTGGACTTTTAAGTTTTGGAAAATAAATCAGTATATAGCTTAATTGTTGTCTTTTATGTACAGATTTGAATATTTATATTTGGACTAGACCTTGAGCTTAATTCATCTATTTAGATATGAAATATAGTTCCAAGTCAAGCTAGCCAATTTTTCACTAAGATGCTAATATCAGTGTATCTTGCCCTGCTTAAAAATACCTTTTTATACTCTCCGTTTTGAACTATTTAATTTTTTTAAACTTTAATTACTTTTCAGTGTGGAAAATCTGATTGTCTCTAATCCAATCCCTTTATGTAAAGTCTATGAATCCATTTTAAGAGCAAACTTGAACTTCTATAGAAGGCTAGCTGTTAGGGGGCAGCACAGTACCTAATCTATGCTGATCTAAATCTCAGGAATTGTCCCTATCTCAGATCTCTTGTATATGCAGATATTGAAAACATCAATGCTTCTATTCTCTCATTTTTTCACAAAAATATCAGACCTGATGGGTGATTTTGTTTTCTCTTTTACTTCAAGATTTAACTAGAAACATAAATCAGAAAAAAAGTAACTGAAATAAAAGTTTTAAAAAGAAAATGAATGGATGTTTTGGGAAAGGAAATGATATGATGGTAGAGTGGTAGATTAGATTAAAGCAACCAAGTTTCAGAAACTGAAGTGTTGAAGTTCAACAAAAGATAGCCACATTCTTGAGTGCAGCAAAACAAACGTATAGCAGAGAGTCTTCTTGCATAGTCTATATGTTGCTTGATTAAAACTTTAAAAAAAGATGAAGAATGTCCTTCAGTAGCTCAGCAATTTCTAGGAACATATGTATGCTGTCCATCCAAAGTAATAAGGAATTGAAATCATCTGTTTACCTACTGCCACTTCATTTTCTTAACAACCCTCTAACTATGTCTCATCAGAAAATTAAATTTCTCTTTGCAGAGGTTGAAAGGTATTTGCAAAACAGATTTCCACCATGCTGGTTCATCCTGCATATTACAGTTGAATTATTACATTATTGCAGCCATTTTCCAACTGATCTTCAAGGTTTTATTTCTTCAATAATGTACTCCATTTCTTTCGCCTAATTTCCTTCAAAAGTTAAGATCACAATTATGCTTTTCTAAGAGTCTTTTAAGATTCCGAAGTTTGTTTCCTCCTTCCAAACTTGCAGATTGAGTATCATCAACTGATTATAATACTAAATTGATCATGGAGAAAGTTTCAGTGATGAAACATTTCTTGATATTGTTTTATAAGTTATAATACATATGCACCTTAGATGACTCAATAGAAAGCTTGCAGGAAGATTCTGAAAGACCTTTCACCCCCATTTTTTAATTGAAATATATTTGATGTGCAATTTCACATAAGTTACAGGTATACAATATAAAGATTCTGAAAGATCTTAAACGGTATATGGAAATAAGTGAAGAACAGAGTTGAAAAAGAAAAGTGATGGCATTCTGCAGGGCAAGAAACATGGTGCTGAATTTTGTTTAACCTGCCTTATTGAATAAACTGAACTTTCTCAGAAATTCCATCTTTTAAAACATGACCACTACAATTAATAGTAAAGACAGTACCGCTATGTATAAGCCATGTATTAGGCCTCCAAGGTCACTGCTTGACTGAAAACAGAGCTTTTAGTGTTCAATAAATTATTTTCAGAGTCTATTTCTATAACTTTGGTGATGTATATTTAAAGATTGAAAAGAATAAGAAAGCGATTTCATTTAGTTACCAAAACATAAAAATTGTATGTTGTGGTTTTAATTTTAATTTTATTTGTTTGAAGAAGAGTTTAAGAGAGAAAATTCTCAATATTCTACTAACTATTTTATAGTCATTAACTACTCCATGAAGCTATTATCATTACAAAATTGTTTTAGCATCAATAGCTAGCACTGTAACTTAATGAGATATTTGAACTCACTGTACAAATAACATCCAGAATATATTAAAATAATTTTTAAAATATCAGTTGAGTTTTTAGAAAAGTATTTTATTGGTAGGCATGGTAAAATTTTAACAATAGTGAATTTAAAATAATTGAAACTATCTAGGCCAGAATACTGGAGTGAGTAGCTTTTCCCTTCGCCGGGGGATCTTCCCAATCCAGGGATCAAATCCATGTCTCCCACATTGCAGGCTGATTCTTTACCAGCTGAGCCACAAGGCAAGCCCAAGAGTATTGGTGTGGTAGCCTATCCCTTTCCAGTGGATCTTCCTAGACCCAGGATTTGAACCTGGGTCTCCTGCATTGCAGGTGGATTCTTTAACAAATGAGCTATCAGCGGAGCCCCATTCTAGTTAGTAATAGAAGCCAGACTTTCAAAAATGTAAGAAGATAAAATTTTTTAAAAATTGTCAGTAAAAAAGTAAAATAAAGAAAACAGAGAAATACAGATCTGTTGTATTAAACACCTGTAAAAATCACTGAACTATTTGAAAATTATTTGCTTTGGAAATAATACTTGCTACAAGCAAAAAAAAAAAAAAAAAAAAAAAACTTCAGTAAAAATTAACTATAATGAGAAATTCTATATCATGATCAAAATAATTCCATTATCTCATTCGTGATTACTGCAGTGGTTTTTGAAAACTGTTTAAGTTGTTCCATCTAATTTTGTCTATTGAAGGCTTTTTCTGTGTGAATGTGCGGTATAATATACACATACAGAAGATTTTGTGAGTTATATTTTAGATCTAAAACTATATGTGTTTGTTTTGGGAGGTTGTTTTGTATTGTTTGCTTTCTTTTGTTTTCGTTTTCGACAAACTGTTGTATAATAAAAAAATAGCCAGCGAGCAGGAGAGCAGTGATAAAGAGGATGGGAAATAGAGAATCCTTGCTAAGTTTGCCCTTTGCACATCAGTTTCATGTGAAAGGTCTTTGTCACTTCTCTTTAGTATGTGCTTCAGTTGATGTGAAACTCAACCAGGTTTTCGCAGTTTTCGTAGCATTATATGTTTTTCTATGTGCTGTGCTTAGTCACTCAGCCATGTCCGACTCTTTGAGCTGCCATGAACTGTAGCCCACCAGGCTCCTCTGTCCCTGGAGATTCTCCAAGCGAGAATACCGGAGTGGATTGCCATGCCCTCCTCCAGGGGATCTTGCCAACCCTGGGATCGAACCCAGGTCTCTCACATTGCAGGCGAATTCTTTACCATCTGAGCCACTAGGGAAGCCTGTGTTTGTCAGAATATTGGAGGACCAGCAAAAAATTTTTAGATCGAAAAGAAGGGAAGAATTTTTCATATTGTAGAATAGTGAGAAGGCAATGGCACCCCACTCCAGTACTCTTGCCTGGAGAATCCCATGGACGGAGGAGCCTGGTGGGCTGCAGTCCATGGGGTCGCGAAGAGTAAGACACGATTGAGCAACTTCACTTTCACTTTTCACTTTCACCCATTGGAGAAGGAAATGGCAACCCACTCCAGTGTTCTTACCTGGAGAATCCCAGGGACGGGGGAGTCTGGTGGGCTGCTGTCTATGAGGTCGCACAGAGTTGGGCACGACTGAAGCGACTTAGCAGTAGCAGCAGCAGTAGCAGCAGCAGCATGGACATGTTATAAAATATTCTTCCCTTCTTTTCTATCTGAAAAATTATCTACTGGTCCTCCACTGTTCTGACATCTCATTTGAAAAATCTCTACTTAGTCCCTCAGGGAGAGTTTGATTGTTTTTTTCTGGGATTGTATATATCTTTATCACAATGCTTTTACATGGTGTCTTACAAATATTCATTTACATACATGTCTGCTTTCAAGCTATATTGTCAGCTCCTTATAGCCAAAAATGTTTCTTATTCATTTATATGTTCTTACCACCTTCTATTATGCCTTTCATAGTTGGCATTCTGTGAAAGGCTGATTGATCTTTGTAAGCTTTAAACTAGTCCTTTAGAACAATAATATATTTTCAGTGAGATGTTATAGGATCCCAAATAATAGTTTATTCTCTCTGCTCTCTTGTTTTTCCCCAAGAAACTACATAATCAAAAAAAAAAACAAACAAACATCAAATTTAGAAACAAGATTTGTTTGAAAAATGCTAATTTGAGTAACTGGAACGAAATATCTAAAGTAGTATGAATATCATCTGAAGAGAAGTTGAGACTATAAATAATTTTTCCATACTGCTTCTCAGTTTTTCCTAGACAATAGACTATTAAAATAGGAAAATCATTAGAGGATATATTCAATATATAAATGAATAAAGCCCAGAGATGTTGACTGACACGCGCAAGTCATGTCTTTTAGTTTTGATGCTAGAACTGAAGCCCAGATCACAATGTCAAGTAAAAAGTAAAATTCTGACTTAAAATGCTGTGATTTTTTAAAAAGTTTATTTTCAAATAATTTTCAGTCAGGTCAGTTCAGTCACTCAGTCGTGTCTGACTCTTTGAGACACCATGAATTGCAGCACGCCAGGCCTCCCTGTCCATCACCAACTCCCAGAGTTCATTCAGACTCAGGCCCATTGAGTCAGTGATGCCATTCAGCCATCTCATCCTCTGTTGTCCCCTTTTCCTCCTGCTCTCAATCCCTCCTACCATCCGAGTCTTTTCCAAGAGTCAACTCTTCGCATGAGGTGGCCAGAGTACTGGAGTTTCAGCTTTAGCATCATTCCTTCCAAAGAAATCCCAGGGCTGATCTCCTTCAGAATGGACTGGTTGGATCTCCTTGCAGTCCAACGGACTCTAAAGAGTTTTCTCTAACACCACAGTTCAAAAGCATCAATTCTTCAGCGCTCAGGTTTCTCCACAGTCCAACTCTCACATCCATACATGACCACTGGAAAAACCATAGCCTTGACTAGACAGACCTTAGTCGGCAAAGTAATATCTCTGCTTTTCAATATGCTATCTAGGTTGGTCATAACTTAATAAAGTACATGTATAAACTCCTTAGTTTCTCTTAATGTTAACAGCTTATGTAACTACAGTGTAATTATAAAAACAGGGAAATTAAATTAAACTCAGGTTCCTGCATTACCTTTTTTGTCGAGTCTCCTCAGTATTTTATAGTTTCTCTGTCTTAGCCTATTTAAGCGGAGAAGGCAATGGCACCCCACTCCAATACTCTTGCCTGGAAGATTTTGCATGGACAGAGGAGCCTGGTGGGCTGCAGTCCATGGGATCGCTAAGAGTCGGACATGACTGAGCAACTTCACTTTCACTTTTCACTTTTATGCACTGGAGAAGGAAATGGCAACCCACTCCAGTGTTCTTGCCTGGAGAATCCCAGACACGATTGAAGCAACTTAGCAGCAGCACCTTATTTAAGACCTTGAAGGGGACTCAACAGTTATTTTGTAGAATGACTTTCAATTTTGATTTGTCTGGTGCTTTCTCATGAGTATATCGGGAATATGCATTTTGGCCATATGCCCTATACAGTTTATCATATTAGGGGTACATGAAGTCAATAGATCTTATTGCTGATGATGTTAACTACTGTCTCTTGAGGAAAGGGATGTTGGCTAGATTTTTCCAAAGTAAGATTGCTGTTTTTCTCTTCCCTATATGTATATGTATATGTATATGTATATATCTTAGAAGAAATACTTTTAGACTAAGGATATATCTTGTTTTCCTTCAATCTCTTTCCCACTGATTATAACATTTATTGGTAGATCTTGTCCATAACAAATATTACTGTTACATTCGCCTAATGTGATTTTGGATGTCCTTCATTCTTTCTATATTTTGGAATTCTTCAACAAAAGAGATGCTCCTTGTCCTACATTTGTTGTTTATTCAATTATATATTTATACTAGTGTGAAAACATGTATTTATTTATTTTAGGAGTTATATCTCAATGCTGTCATTCTGCATTAGAGGAAGCCCTGGTGGCTCAGATGCTAAAGAATCTGCCTGCAAGTGCAGAAGACCTGAATTCAGTCTCTGAGTTGGGAAGATCTTCTGGAGGAGAGCATGGCAACCCACTTGAGTATTCTTGCTTGGAGAATCCCCATGGGCAGAGGAGCCTGGCAGGCTATAGTTCATGGGGTCACAAAGAGTCGGATATGACTAAGCAACTAAGCACAGCAGCATATCATTATGTAGTTTGTTCAAATTATTCCAGCATTGATTATTGAGGAATTTTTTCAGGCTGGCTTACTGTCTACTTGATATGACCCACCTTTTTTTTTTTTTTCCTGAGGATTTTCTTATTTTTTTGGTGACACAAAATATTCCAGACTCACCTTGGTGTTTTTCCTGCTAAGGCCAGAAATAAGCCACTTGTCCAAAGAGTTATGGCTCCTTTCATTGGAGAATGGATTTAGAAATCAAGATTTAGGTGCCAGGTATGCTTGTTGCTAAGGGGTATTTTTACTTCTAGTCCCTTTTAATGCACACTTTTAGGGAATATATGCATATATATTAATCTATGCAGAGACATTCATATTTATTTCTACATTAATCTGTCTATAAATATTTGAACAATTATGAATCAATATTACTCTCTGATTTTAATCTGATAAACAGGGTTCATTCTAACCACCTACCTTTCCATGTTTGTAAATTTTTCTCAAACAGTGAAAAACTTGGCTCTTCTTATCTACAATATACTTACTTATTTGTTCAGTCCTGGGACACACACGTAGTTACAAAGTTGATAACCCTTACCCTTGTGAGAAACTGACTTAACAATGAGAGCAAAGTAATTGTGTATAATTATTTTTGCCTCAGAGTATCTCAAAATATTTTTTTTCCAAAGCTATTTTGGTTCATTATTATCTTTTACTTTCCATTCAGGGTGGTTGTGTTATCCCTTTAAAATATGACTAGATTCATTTGTTACTCGTATGTCTCACTTCATATCCTGGGTTATTTAATTTCTTAATTAATGTTGTAAATTTTACTTTTTTATTAAGTTTGCAGGAGTTATGAAATTTACCATGATTCAAAAAGAGGAAACAAAGAAAACAGCTATACTTGGGGAAACGCTGCTCCCACTATATCCTTACTGCCAGATTCCCATTCTCCTTTTTTTTAAACCCTCATTTTTCCCCCATTCCAGGTAGATAACCATTTTTTCTGGTTTCTGGTTTCCCCTTTCTGTATTTCTTTTGCAGATATGTAAATAAGCAGATACATGTTTATTTACTTGTATCTGTTTTTTTATTTTTATTTTTTAGTTTGTTTTGCTTTACAATACTGTATTCGTTTTGCTATACATTGACATGTATCTGCTTTTTTTTATAAGACAGGTAGCTACTATTGATATTCTTTTGTAATTTGCTTCTTTATCAGTTTTTTTCTGAAAACAAATCCAACTCAGTTCAGC
Organism: Neotragus moschatus; assembly: GCA_006410615.1. Lineage (NCBI taxonomy): Eukaryota > Metazoa > Chordata > Mammalia > Artiodactyla > Bovidae > Neotragus > Neotragus moschatus. Next base: position 638,817 of record SJYA01000064.1, on the reverse strand, counting down.
TGCATGGTATGCCCTTGTGCTGTGCGTCTCTAACGTAGTATAGTAAATGACTTTCCTGTACACAAGCATTAGGTTGTCTCCAATATTTTGCACCTAATACAATGCTGCTGCTAAGTCGCTTCAGTCATGTCCGACTGTGTGACCCCATAGACGGCAGCCCACCAGGTTCCCCCATCCCTGGGATTCTCCAGGCAAGAATACTGGAGTGGGTTGCCATTTCCTTCTCCAATGCATGGAAGTAAAAAATGAGAGTGAAGTCTTTCAGTCGTGTCTGACTCTTCATGATCGCAGGGACTGCAGCCTACCAGGTTCCTTCATCCATGGGATTATCCAGGCAATACAATGCTGAAGTGAATTAATTAGTGCATACGTATTTTTGAATTGTCAGAGATATCATGAAGGTAGATTCCCAGAAGTCGAACTGCTAGGTCAATTGATGATTGCATATGTAGTTTTGTTATTTGTTATTGTTCAGCCACTCAGTCATGTCTGCCTCACTGTGACCCCATTGACTGCAGCAGGCCAGGCTTCCTTGTCCTTCACCATCTCCTGGAGCTTGCTCAAACCTATGTCTATTAAATCAGTAATGCCATCCAACCATCTCATCCTCTGTCATCCCCTTCTCCTCCTGCCTTCAGCCTTTCCAAGTATCAGAGTCTTTTCTAATAAGTTGTCTTTTCACATCAGATGGCCTAAGTATTGGTGCTTCAGCTTCAGCTTCAGCATCAGTCCTTCCAATGAATATTCAGGACTGATTTCCTTTAGGATTGACTGGTTTGATCTCCTTGCAGTCCAAGGGACTCTCAAGAGTCTTTTTCAGCACCACAGTTCAAAAATCATCAATTCTTGGGCACTCAGCCTTCTGTTCCAACTCTCATATTCTTACATACCTACTGGAAAAACCATAGCTTTGACTATACGGACCTTTGGAAATAATGTCTCTGCTTTTTAATACACTGTCTAGGTTTGTCATAGATTTTCTTCTAAGGAACAAACTTCTTTTAATTTCATTCAGTCACCATCTGCAGTGATTTTAGAGCCCAAGAAGATGAAGTCTGTCACTGTTTTTATTCTTTCCCAAACTATTTGCTGTGAAGAGATGGGACTGGGTGTCATGATCTTAATCTTTTGACTCTTGAGTTTTAAGCCAGCTTTTTCACGCTCTTCTTTTACCTTCATCAAGATGCTTTTTCATTCTTTTTTGCTTTCTGCCATAAGAGTGGTGTCATCTGCATATGTGAGATTATTGATATTTCTCCCGCAGTCTGGATCCCAGTTTATGATTCATCCAGCCTGGTATTTCGTATGATGTGCTTTGCATGTAAGCACATCATAAATAAGAAGAGTGATCATATACAGCCTTGATGTACTCCTTTCCCAAATTTGAACCAGTCCATTCTTTCATATTTGGTTAGGTATTGTCCAGTTTATCTCCAGAAGCATTGGACCAATTTTTATTTCTACAAGAGAGGTGTGCCTGTTTCCCCCTACACCATCATAAACAGAATGTGATAGCCTTAATTTTTGCCAGTATGAGTTAAGAAATGCTATCTCAGTGTTTTAATTCACATTCATTGATTATGACTGAATTAAAATATTTCTATATTGAAGGGATTATTTTTATCTTTTGTGTGAAAATTGATGATTCAGATATTTTTCTTATTTTTATATTTTAATATTTGTTCCTCAGTTTCTAGCAATTTTTGATATATTTGGATATATATTGTGGCCCTTTGTCTGTGGTATGTGTTGTGAATGTAGTCTCTCAGTTTTTCAATTGTCTTTTTAAACTTTCTATTGCATATTTTTAGTTTTTTTTCATTTATTCAAAGTTATCAATCTTTTACTTTTTTGTTTTCCAGTAGATCTAATTGACATATAGCACTATATAAGTTTAAGATTTACAGCATAATGACTGGACCTATGTACATATATATAGATATAGCAAAATATTTACCATGATAAATCTAATTAACATTTATTGCCTCATATAGTTTAAAAAATCATTTTTTTCCTTGTGATGAGAAATGTTAGAATATTTTCTTTAATTGATTCTGCAATTGAAATCACTAAATGAAATCTAGAAAGACTTTTCCTAATACGTGGAAAAAGAGGAATTTATTAATGCTTTCTTCTGGTACTTATATGGTTTCCTTTTAAAATCTTGATCCCTAACTCATTTAGAATTTATTTTTGTATGTACTATGAGCTATGAACCTAATTTTAATCTGTTTCCAAGTGGCTACCCAGTTGTGCCAGCACCCATTATTAAAAGTTTATCTTTACTTTAGTGATTAGAGATACCATTTTTAACATATCTTAAATTTTAGACTAGTTCTGGGTTTTGTGGTCCACTCTTTAGAATTGTCTACCTTTGTACAGTACTACAAGTTTTAATTATAGAGGATTTATAGTATATTTTAATCTAGTAGTGCTGGTCCCCCTTGTAATTATTGTTATTTAATGTTTCCCTGGCTATTCTTTCATATTTGATTTTAAAATAGACTTTAGAATCAACTTGTCTAGCTTGTCAGGCTATAAAATAGCTTGCTGGTGCTTTTGTTGGAACTTTATTGAGTCTCTAAACTAATTTAGGGAGCACTCACATCTTTTTAATGTCAAGTCATCTTAGTCAAGAACAGGGTATTATTTTTTAATTTGTTAATGTCTACTTTTATGTCTTTTAGGAGTATTATTAAAAATGTTAAATTTTCCACATTGCTTGTTAAATTAATTCCTAAGTATTTAATCTTCTTTATTATTATTGTAAATGGTTTCCCTCTCATTATTTCCTTTATTTATTTGTTGGTATATTAAAGCTATGTACTTTTGTTTATTAATATTATATCAAGATACCTATTGGATTCTCTATTTGAATTAGCTTTATCATTCATTCCCTGAGGTTTTCCTTGTATTCTATTTATATTACCTGAAAATAGAGATAGTTTTGCTGCCTCTCTAACTGGTTTTGTGCCAGTAATGAATGTGTGTCATCTAATTGCATAAGCTAATATCTTGATTGCATTACTGAATAACAGCATAACTAGTGGGCATGGTTACCTTGTTCTCAGTGTTAGTGAAGATGTTTCTAGTTTTCCTCATGAAATAAAATAATGGATTTTAGATAAAGTAACCCTCAATTCCTATTTTGTTTTGCACTTTATTTAATCATGAATGAGTGTTTAATCTTGTCAAAACTGTTTTCAGCTTCCATAGAGATCATGTTTCCCCTTAGATCTATGACATAATAATGTGATTGTAGATTTCTAAATATTGAAGTGATTTTCCATTTCTAGAACAAAGCCATTTTGTCCTGGGGCATTATTTTCTAATATGGTATTGTATTCAGCTTGTTAATAATTTTAATATCTTTCTTACATTGTGAGTGATGTTAGTCTTTTCTTTTTGTGATGTATTTATTTTTAGGTATCATTGCTATACTTATTTCATAAGAGTAATTATGAATATTTAATTTATTCTTAATGCACTGAAATAATTTCTACAGCATTTATTTAGCCATAGAAAATAGATAAAAATAATCCCCTGTCAAAACATCAGGGCTGATGCTTTTTATGGAATAATTTCTAGAATAGTTTCAGTGTATTTTTCCTGCAGAAATTGGTCTAAGATTTGTACACAAGTGTAATAGATTTGGTAATATATAGTTATCTAATTTTTCAAGTTTAATTGAATAAAGCTCTTCAAAGCAGTCCAGTATGTGTCTGTTGACATGTGTGATATGTATGCATGTCAATATGTTATAATTTCTTTGGTTTCAATAGTTACTTCCTTTTTCCATTTCTTACTTTGCATAACTTCTTTACTGTGCTTTCTTACTGCTTTTTCTTGATCAGATTACCTAGTACTTTGTCTCTTACTATTTAACAATTTTTAAAGTTTATTAATTAGATCTACTCTTTAGTATCTGGGGCTTCCCTGATAGCTCAGTTTGTAAAGAATCTGCCTGCAATGCAAGAGATCCCAGTTCAATTCCTGGGTTGGGAAGATCCACTGAAGAAGGGATAGGCTACCCACTCCAGTAATCTGGGGCTTCTCTTGTGCCTCAGCTGGTAAAAAATTGGCCTGCAGTGTGGGAGACCTGGGTTTGTTTCCTGGAGAAGGGAAAGGCTACCCACTCCAGTATTCTGGCCTGGAGAATTCCATGGACTGTATAGTCCATGAGTTGTAAAGAGCTGGACACAACTGAGTGACTTTCACTGATCACTGACTGAAGATGTTGGTTATGTTAATTACATCTTCTATCTCTTCTCTTAGATTTTTGTCCTCTTGTTCTGTATTTTACCAGTAGTGTCATAATAAAGCCTTGCATTATAAGTGTTTTTCTCTTCTTGCATCTCTTGTAGATTTAACCTCATAAATGCAGTGTTGTGATTTCTTTAGCCCTTTCCAGCTGCTTGAATTCATGGATGACTTGTGAACATTTCTCACTCAACAAAATGGGAGGATGCCCGGAAATTACCTTATCGGACTGCTTAAAAATAAGATTCCATTGATTCTTTAATGTATAAATCCCTTTGATGGAACTCAGAACACATTCATTCTACCACAAAGTGAATTTTATAGCAATTTGATGTCACATAGCTACGAGAATTGTGTGTATCGTATGAAACATTTTGTTTCAAAAATAGATTCTTAAATATTTGTAATACTTACCATTGAACACTTTAGATGATTAAACTATTGACATTTCGTGAAAGTTAGCCCTGTGGTTCCCAAACTTGGCTGTGCATCATGTTAAGAGCGTGTCTCATAGGTGCCTAGGTCCTACCAGTATAAGTTTGGTTCAGCATGTCTGTATGTGCATGAGACCCAGAAGCAGAAAATGTGGAACTATGTAGGGAAACCACTGATGTAATCCTCTCATTTTGCAGGTGTTCCTCTTAAGCAATGTTTAATTCCTGGCTCCCTCACTTTGATATTCAGATGTATTCAAATCTATTATGTTGCTTTGCTAGTAGATGTCCCCCCTCTGTACCCCTTTTGAGTTTCCCTGGTGGCTCAGATAATAAAGAATCTGCCTGCAATGCAGGAGACCCAGGTTCGATCCCTGGGTTGGGAAAATCCTCTGCAAAAGGGAATGACAACCCACTCCAATATTCTTGTCTAGAGAATTCCATGGACAGACCGTGGGGTCACAAAGAGTCAGACATGACTGAGCCACTAACACAACAACAACTCACTTTGATAGTCAGATGCACTCAAATCTATTATGTTGCTTTATAGTAAATGTCCCCACTATGGACCTTTGGCATCATGACATGCATTCAACCATTTAAAATGTACTTAGGTTGACAATAGGCAATATGAAGTTTTTCTCCTGAATAAAGTATATAAAATTTTCTTTAAAGCTTGTACTCATTTTCCTAGACCAGAAAGAAAAAGAAACAGAACCGTACTAAAAGCTTTAAATGAAGCTGAAGGATATGATTATTTAACAAATTTGTTCACCATAAAAATAGAGAAAAAAACTTTGTACACTGTAAGCATCTGGGCACTTAGAAAAGACCCATGAATGGTTAGAAAAATACAAAGAAGGAACATGAAAATGGAATATTTGGGAAATAGTGCAATAAAACTATGACCATTGAGTTCATTCGAGCAGCAGAAATTTTATAAGTTAGAAGCCAAGCTCTAATTGTTTGGGGTTTTCCTGGACGTCAAAACATCACTTCATAAATTCAGCTAGGGCTAAGTCCTTAGTCTGAGATTTTCGTTGTCTTGCTAAAGCCCTAGGCTCAATTTCAACTGAGCCTTAGATGATGGAATTGTTAGACTGACATCTCATCCAAACTGGCGAATCTCTATGATTATCTAGAAAATACAAAGGAAAAGAATAGGTTATATTACTGACTACATTCATTTGTCTGGTAGTTTCTCTGTTAAGCTGCTGGTAGTTGAATTATTTATTATCTCCTTCAACTGCAAAATAGATACAGTGTAGTAACTCAGAGGTTATTCATATACCCTCTAAAATTGATACTGTGTGTTTACACATTGCACACTGACATTCATTTTTATAAAATTATTCTGGTGTGACAGAGGTGGAAGCCTGCAAGCCCTGGTCTTAGATTTTCAGTGGTGAAATAGCGACAGAGCTGGAAATGATCTGCTTCAGGCTGTCACTGTGAATCTCTGAGATGACTGGAGGCTGGGAAAGAATTTCAAAACTGCCTTCATCTTCCAGACCAAGATTCCTTGAAAAACCAATTTGCAATTTAGGTCTAGAAGTAGCCTTTGATTTCCCTTCATAATGTGCGTAAACACATAGAGTCACCTTTGTCTTTATTTCGAGGTTCTTCGCTTTCTGCTATTAGAGGCAAAGCAAGTCAGGAGAATTTGACTAACTTGAAAAATGACCAAATTATGATTGCCCTGGAGCAGGTCACAGTTTGAGTTTATCAGTGAGTCATTTTATAGCCTCTGATAAGGCTTCTTCTAGCTCCTGATTTCATCTTCTGCTAATATTCCTATATCTTCCAAAGCAAGTCTGTGGCAGGAATTATCAGCAAAAATTTTATTTTCTTGTGATGGATGCACCTTAATTCTTTGAAGGTAAAGAAAATTTTGTCAGGGTTTTACTCCAGTTCAAATGATAAGAATCCTATGTAACAGATGTTAATATTAGCCGAAGGAAAAACTACAAGATCCATCTTTTGAAAGAAACTGAAATATCCAACCATCATTATATTACAGTTCTTTACATAAATAAGACTAAGAGAGAATCAATAAAATTATTTTACTTAAGTGGTAATCGTGCATCCACTTGATTATTTAAATGTCAACTGAAGTGCAGATGTTCTGCTATTCAACAGATGCCTTCCGCAGTATATGTAGTACTTTCAGTGGTATATGCAACAAATTTGCATTGATTTCAGAGTTCTGAATGTGTCCAAAAATGCCCTGGTACATTGCTTAGTAGTTAAAAGAAGTCAACACAATTGTTGATTTGAGATTAAGATCATTGTCACCAGATCCTTGTTTAGAGAAAGCAGACACTGTAGCTATAATAATATTATACACTATTTAAGTATATTTTTAAGTAGCACTCGAGGGATCGATTGTTTTAAACGATGTTCTTGGTGCAAAGACACCCCCCAACAGTGACTTTTATCCCCACAGTTCTTTTAGAAACAAACATTGTAGGCAAGAAGATAACAAATAAGATTTTCAGCAACTTTGGAACAAAATTTGGTCATATAGGACTTATTCATGAGACACTGTGTGTGTGTGTGTGTGTGTGTGTGTGTTGCTCAGTCACATCTGACTGTTTGCAACCCCATGGACTATAGCCCTCCAAGCTGCTCTGTCCATAGAATTCTCAGGGCAGGAATACTGGAGTGGATTTCCCATTAGGGAAGCCCCCTTGAGACACTAGTTTGATTAATACATATTCCAGATTTACCATAAGTAATGTCTATTAGAAAGATTATTTTAAACTTTTCCATTTTGCCAAAAGAGGAATATTTCAGTGAGTCGAAGTTCTGCTATGATAATACTTAATTAGTTGTACAACTGTAATAATGATGTTAAAAACAGAAATGTAGCAGTTACCATGTTTTCACTGTTTGCTTTGTACCAGCCTTGTTGCTGTACACTTTACAGATGCACAACTCCCATTATCTTGAACACTTTGTGTAAGCAAGAGCCACTCTCAACAAAAACCTAGGTAACTTATCTAAGGTTTAGACTTACCTGTAATTTATACTCATTTCTACAAATATCTTCTTTCCTTGGTTCTAAATCTTTGAAAAACTGTCTTGATCACACAATGTAATCATGGTATAATGTTATAAGAGTAGTGCCAAACCTTTGGCCTTTTCGGATAGTGGTAAGTATATTATACTCCATTTGGGCACATCATTTGAGCTTGGGTGTAAAATGGGTCCAATTAAACTTCTTTGATTATATCTGGTTTTCTACTTTGCTGCAGTAAACCCTGCATGTTTTATGAGAGTCACATTGGTATAGCTGCAAACGTGGTACTGTACATGATTTCATAAGCAACACACAAGAAAATTAATGAACAATGACTGGAAGCATTCTACATTGCCTTTTATTGTAAGTTTCATAAGAAAACCTCTTTTGTATTCCATGAGTTGATGATAGAGTAATTCTATAGTATTTTTCCAACAAGGAGATTATGAAATTTCATTATGTAAAAACTGAAGAGATGACAATATAAAATTCAGTCAAGATGCCACCTACTCCATATTTCCACGCACATGACTACTTTCTCCAGTGTTCTCTTTTTGTCTAATTGCCCTACAGAGAAGTCTGAACATTCATTGAACCAAGTAAATTAGATGTGGCTCCTGGTTTCTACTTTTCATTTTAACTCAAGTTGTTCAGACACAATGCGATTTTAAATTCCTTAGATCAGAGCTTTAATTAAAAAATATTTGAGAAAATAGTTATATGCCCCAAATATATTGAGTATCGGCTCTAGGGCAGATACTTTGCTTTGAGATATGAGGACAAAAATAATGATTTTTTTCTATTATTTGAGATATACAAATTAACAAAACATTATTCATAGCTTTTTTACATGAAGTCCACAGTCTCCATCTAAGTGTATGAATATCCTGAGATTCTTGAAATATTAAAATTATATGCAAATTATCATGAGCCTATGAATATGAACATTTTGATAAGGAGATGTTCATGGATTTCATTATGTTCTCTGAAGCTTCATAATGTAAACAGATTTAGGAATTATTAATCCTCTTCTCCCTAGGCAATGTGAGCTAATTTCAGTGGGAGAGTTTTTAATATAAACTTTTAATTTGTACTTTAGCCTTCCTTGGTGGCTCAGACAGTAAAACATCTGCCCACAGTGCTGCTGCTGCTGCTAAGTCGCTTCAGTCATGTCCGACCCTGTGCGACCCCATAGACAGCAGCCCACGAGGCTCCCCTGTTTCTGGGATTCTCCAGGCAAGAACACTGGAGTGGGTTCTCCAATGCATGAAAGTGAAAAGTGAAAGTGAAGTCGCTCAGTCGTGTCCAACTCTTGGCTACCTGGGTTCAATCCCTGGGTCAGGAAGATCCCCTGGGGAAGGGAATGGCAAGCCACTTCAGTATTCTTGCCTAGAGAATTCCACTGACTGAGAAGCCTGGTGGGCTGCAGTCCATGGGGTCACAAAGAGTCAGAAATGTCAGAAAGTCACTCTTTGTGACTTTCTTGCATTCTAATATGTAAAGAAATTTTGATTCAAAAGTATTATGATTTGCCTAGTGTCAGTCACTCAATTGTGCCTGACTCTTTTCAACCCCATGGACTGCAGCATGCCAGGCTTCCCTGTCTGTCATCAACTCCCAGAACTTGCTGAAACTGATGTCCATTGTGTCGGTGATGCCATCCAAACATCTCATCCTCTGCCGTCCCCTTCTCCTCCTGCCTTCAGTCTTTCCCAGGATCAAGGTCTTTTCCAGTGAATCAGTTCTTTGCATCAAGTGGCCAAAGTATTGGAGTTTCAGCTTCAGCATCAGTCCTGCCAATGAATATTCAGGACTGATTTCCTTTAGGATTGACTGGTTTGATTTCCTTGCAGTTCAAGGGACTCTCAAGCATCTTCTCCAATGCCACACCTCAAAAGCATTAATTCTTGGGTGCTCAGCTTTCTTTATGGTCCTACTCTCACATCCATACATGACTTCTGGAAAAATCATAGCTTTGAATAGATGGACCTTTGTCAGTAAAGTGATGTCTCTGTTTTTTAATATGCTGTCTAGGTTGGTCATAACTTTTGTTCCAAGGAGCAAACATCTTTTAATTTCATGGCTGCAGTCACCATCTACAGTGATTTTGGAGCCCAAGAAAATAAAGTCTGTCACTGTTTCCCCATCTATTTGCCATGAAGTGATGGGACCAGATTCCATGATCTTAGTTTTCTGAATGTTGAGTTTTAAGCCAGCTTTTTCAGTCTCTTCTTTCACTTTCATCAAGAGGCTTTTTAGTTCCTCTTCACTTTCTGCCATAAGGGTGGTGTCAGCTGCATATCTGAGGTTATTGATATTTCTCCCAGAAATCTTGATTCCAGCTTGTGCTCATCCAACCCAACATTTCTGTTTAATGACAGATATTAAAATGAGAATAATAAATTGTCTTTTGGCATAATCCAGAGTTGCTTCCCACCGTATATTTATTTCATTAATATTATCTGAAGTTTTGTTCAGACTCTAAAATGTTGGCTAGCCATATAAGCTGAAGCATTTTTTCCTACATTCTCTTCATCTGTTAAATGAAAACATGGGCTCTCATATGCCTCCATTTCTCATGGGGGAAAATTTCAACTCAGGTTTAGACATCCAAATTCTAATTCAGTTTTTTATTATTTCTGCTCAATTTTTGTAAGAAGTAAATGACCACCAGAATTTTTTCAATGTAATTTCCTGGAGGAGACCTAATCTGAGAACATTGTTTATCCAAGCCATAACATCTTTGATGTCTAAATCTTTGTTCATCGTAGCGATGTATCATAAAGGAAAGATCCATTTACTTCCTCTATTTTCTGGCCAACTAGAACAGGGCACAAATGAACAAAATTTTAGATAATTCAATAGCACTGGGTAAGATATTCTAGATAGACAAGTGAACCAGTAGTGGAGTGAGTCTGCAGGGTCCATTCTCCATGCATTCTAGTAGTCTTCAGTGGTTTGCCTTGTCTTTTTTGTTTATTTGCTTAGCATTCAAATGTGGTTTCACTATCAGGAAAATAGTGGTATAATTTCTCATTTATCACTTGTCAGTGTAAATCAGAGCAATTTAATGCTCTCTTATATGACCTCATATTGTGTGTTATTTTTTTATTTTACCGTGACTTTTATCACTATAATGTGTAAACACTATAATATATAAACATATTGATTATATATAATCCTTCTATGAGAGCTGCATTAAAGATTTTATTTGTTTTCAGTTTAAAAATCGGGAAAAATCATCTTTTCGAAAAAAGGCAATGTGTCTTTCTATTTTGTCATTATGAAGAGTAAAGTTCATGTTACATTTCATATATTTATATAACATTTTACCAGTCTTGGGAGTGAAAAATAGAAGGAAGTTAGGTCGGATTTAGCCTTTATAAAAGACATTTTTACTCTGACACACCACTGGGTGGAGTACATTGCTAGCCCAGAATCTAATATTACTGCATTGTAGGGTGTTTTTGTGCCAGAGGAGAGAAACTTCTAATCAAAGTTGAGGTTTTGTGTATTGTTTTAAGAATCTGGAGATGTTTAATAAAGGCTAAATACTAGAATATAATACCAACATTGAATATGCCCCGACACTGTAAGTTTCAAGATTCAATCCATTATCTCTAGGCCCATGGGAGATAAGGTTTGACACCCTGCCTAAAAAACTCGGAAAGAATTATTTGGAAGAAGGCCATTTTATGTTCTTGTCAAAAGAGCAGCTGCAATTTGGGCAGAATTAGTGCTTTAACTCTACATGGAAAAGCAAGAAGCTTATTTTTGATAATGGAATCAAACTGTATCCAGATATTGAATTTGACTTCATTTGATGTTGCTTTGATACAGCTTATATTGGAGCTGAGCTCTAATCTTATAATAAAATGAACTGTCTGATGCTCTGAGGGACTACTGTTGTCAACAGCATTTACCTGAATTCAGCCTTCAGAACTTTAAGAATGAGAATGATTTCATGGTAGGTGTCAGTTCTGTATGCTTTTTAATTTCCCCTGTTTCTCTCTTGTCTCTCTAATTCTTTCTTTCCAATGCTGAGAAATCGAAATTTACTGATAAAGACTAAAAATCTTCAACCTTACAATTTTACTGTGCTTCAATTTTTGCAGTCCAATAAAATAACAACATTTTTATAAAACCATTTGGAACCGACAATTCTTAATTTATGGGTGCATTTTTCAAATACATATCATACATTCTTTGTAAGAGAAGATTCTCACTTTGACAATTCCTTTCTCTGTTTCTTTTATCCCTTAAATTTTATTTTCCTGCTCACATTATACTGCTTCTTTCCTTCTAAGCCTTCAGCTCTCAGACCTCGCCCTGTAGCTTTCATGCTTCCAAACCATCCCTCCTGCTCCATTTTCTATTCTAAAGTGAATTCTCTTTCATCTGTGTTTTTTAATAACCCCGTATTTTCACCTTACTTAAGTTTGCTTTGCAATGCTATTAAAGAATCTTTATTCCTCCTTCCCTCCTCACCCCTCTTATCCCCACCCAAGTATAGCATCTCATCTTTTTCTCTATACGAAGCTGTGGTTCACCCAAGGGAGGGACTTTCTCATGCATGCCGCTTAGTGCTATGATGATTTCAATAGTGCCAGCATATTTTAACCACATCATTATCATGTAGTCCCAAAGCCTTGCACACTGAAAACACCATCTTTAAAAGGATTTCATTTCCATTAATCAATTTTGAAACTGGAGATTCAAGTACGTAAAGCATCTATTAGAATGTTCTTTCCTTGTTCCCACATTCATTTCATTCTCTTGGCTATCTAAGAGAAAGGAATTGTGCAGAAGTCTTTTCTCTCTCCACGCTTACCTCTCCTTTCTATATCCCACCGAGCCTGCCCTCCCCACCAAGTCTATTCTTCCATACAGTAGTTAAATCAGAGCATGCGGCAGTACAGCATTGTGTGAACTGGTGGCCACACAAGTACTTTGTATTCACTGGAGGTTTAGAAGCCCAGCAGCTGCATATAAATATGCATAGTTGAGAGATTCATGATGGTGCCACCTCATTCTAGTGCTGGTTGGCTGCAGTGCAGGCACTACAAATCAATGAACATTTTCCCCATCCATCAGCTGCTTGCTTGCAAGCAGACAAAACACTTACAATGCCAGAAACCCACAGAGAGCTCCTTAGTGAACGAAACCTCACTGTCACAAGATTCAAAATAGCCCTCTCCCTCCCACCCTGAGCCTTCACAGCTCTCAGCCTCAAATGTCTTTTTTATCCTGTGTGGATCGCGAGCACTTAAAAAATAACACAAGGAAAAAAAGAAAGAGAAAAAAAAAGGAGCAATGATAAATCAAGACTGGAGGGTCCTCACATTACACTTGCCATAAAACAAAGGATTCTTTGAGCATTAACCCTTTTAAAGAATAAAATAAAGATGAATCTGCTTATGTTGACTATACTGCTTTACAGTTGTAGGGTTTGAGTGTTCAAGCATTTAGATATGCAAAGCATTGTGACATGCTTTGGCAGACATTTGTAATTTATCCATAGTTATTTGATTGCTTGGGGTATTGAAGGAATTATAATATGCTGATATGAGAAAAATAAATCATAGATGTATTTAATAAGTACAAATCATGTTTTCTCCAATTGAAATTTTTTTGCAAAGGGCTCAGCTATATTTATATTGTCAACCATTCAATCCATGTAGAAATTCTAATAAAAGCTTAATTTCATTTATAAACTTTCCTGCCTGATATATTAATGAACCGAATGTATATTTCTTGGTGAAAAGATATATATTCATTACATCTAGAGAAAAAATTTATTTTTCATTTTTAGATAGATTACATTGGCAAAAAAATAGTTCATTCTTATGTAAAGTGAATAATTAGCTATCAGTCAGTTTATAACACTTTCTGACAACTTGCCCATCAACTTACCAATAAGAGTAAGAATCAATTAGATTTCTCATTCATTTTTCAAGTATTTGTCAAATACTTGCTATAGCACTATGCAGCATAAAATAATATATGATAATATTTATAGTCCTTGTTTTTAAAATTTAAATAATCTTGTTGGGGACATAAGAAATACAGTTATACAGATGACCATGTCATGTTCAACTTTTGAAGAAATCTAGTTGGGATTTGGCATGTTCAGAATAATTAGTAAATATGTAATGAGTGTATATGGCATATTGACTTAAAGTTATCTAGCTGATTAATACGTTTGGTTACCACATTGTAGGAGGGGTAAAAACAAATACAGTTAAGGTAGGTAAAACTGTCCAGAACTATGACTCAGAGAAGCTGACTGAATGCACATCTTGTTTGCTGGTACTGAATGACTTCACTTTCACTTTCATGCATTGGAGAAGGACATGGCAACCCACTCCAGTGTTCTTGCCTGGAGAATCCCAGGGACGGGGGGGCCTGGTGGGCTGCCGTCTATGGGGTCGCACAGAGTTGGACACGACTGAAGCGACTTTGCAGCAGCAGCAGCAAGCAGCAAAACCAAAATTTGAACCCCTATCTGCTTAGCTCCAGACTCCACTAAGCCATGTTGAATTACAAGACAGAATGTGATAATTGCTCTAGTGGATCAGAAGAAGCAAAGATCACTTCCAAATGGGGAAGACCAAAGGAGATATCCTTAAGAAAGAGTAGCATTTGAGCAAGTCTTTGAAAAATAGGCATAGCAACAAAGCAGAAACAGCAGACAGGGATGAACGTAGGTGAAACCTTATGACTCTGGAAAACAAGTTGCCAGATAGACAAAGAACATCCCTTTCAGTGAAATGGATGCTGTAAATAATACCTTATTTAAAGAATTGCTAACTGAACTTCTCACTCATTAGAAATGGAATCCACAGGTGATTTATACTTCAGATTTCAAAAGGAACTCAGTTAAATTGTCTGAATCTGTTTTTTCATTTCTAAAATAAGGGAATGAACAAAATAACCAATGACGGCTCCTCTAAGGAGTTCTGTTTTGTAATGCTTTTATTTTCCTTTTTTTTAGAATACAAAGAAAAAAAAAGTCAGAAGTAGCTGATTCAATGTATAATAGTTCTATAAATTGTGTAATTATTCTAAGAATGCAAAACACATCTAGATATTTAAATATCTATATTATATGTCTCTCTATATTAGATATGTATTTATACACACACACACATACATATATATATTGGACTTTCCTGGTGGCTCAATAGTAAATAATCTGCCTGCAGGACCCACAGGGGACAGGAGACGTGGATTCGATCCTTGGTCAGGAAGATCCCTTGGAGGAGGAAATGGCAACCTGCTCCAATATTCTTACCTGTGAAATCCCGTGGACAGAAGGCCTATGGGATCACAAAGAGTCAGACACGACTAAAGCGCCTGAGCACTCACACACAACAAATATACATTTGCCCTTAACTGGCTAATCTAGGCTCTATATTTAATTTCAAGAGAACCTCGTATTCGGTCATATATTTTCCCCATTTTGCTTTCCATTAGTGTTGGAATGAAAACTAATTTTTGTAAAAATTTAACCAGTACATAGAAAACCATATATTAAGCATGTGATAAATACAAAATTTGGGGATTTTACACTTCATAACATGTTCGTTGCAACTATTAGAGAAGATATAGATATTGGAATATTAGATATTAGATCATGAAAAAGTCTTTTGTAGTCTTCAAATGCTTTTAAGTAATTCATGTTTCTACTTCTCTAACCTATAACTCAGACAACATTCAAAGCAGTATTATCACAATGTTTATTGAATATGTATAAATGGATATATATGTATCTACTGAATGAATATATTTTGTGTGTGCACATGCATGCATGTATGTAAACCAGCTACAGGAACATGATAACTTAAAAGAATGATACAATACTTATTTTTTTCCTGACTTTCAATTTTTGTTTTTTTTCTGTCAACATTTTCTCCTAATTTTCCTTCCCAAAAAATAGAAGAGAAAAAAGAGAGAAGTGATTTGCTTGAATTTAGTGTGAGAATAAATTCAAACATCATTTTTCTCATAATTTTTGCAAAGGCTATTGAAGGAATATTATTGGGGAGCTCTTCCTTGAATAGAATTTCCTGGGATAGAATTCCATCCTGCCATTGTTACTACCAAGCACATTCAGGGGGAAATGAATGTAATGAGAGTCCCAAACTCTCATTTTCCATCTCAAAGTTTCTCCTATGTCTTAAAGGAGCAGGTTTTGGTAAATACTTACTTGGATTTCAACCTATTTGAAACTAAGCTGAATGTATTAGGTTTGTTTTAGTGATTTGAACTAAATTGCACCCCACTCGTAGCAAACAATGCAATGCT
The DNA here is from genome assembly GCA_006410615.1 of Neotragus moschatus. NCBI lineage: Eukaryota > Metazoa > Chordata > Mammalia > Artiodactyla > Bovidae > Neotragus > Neotragus moschatus. The sequence continues at coordinate 622,794 of SJYA01000064.1, read as the reverse complement.
TTGGTCATTTTCATCCTGGTTCTGATCTTAAGTGTGGATAGTTTAAGCTGCTTTTGGTTAAATCAGTTTATGGTTAAATTGGCCAATCTTCTTAACAAATATTTGCTGAGCACCAATTGTATTCACTAGCACTGTCTTTTTATGATGAAAGGAAATATAACAAGGTTTCTGAACTTGAGGTTTATATTTTATGTTGAGAAATAATTAAATCCTTGAAAAGTTAACTGATATAAAGTCTTATGTACGTGAATGCTAAATGTGTGAATGAGGATACAAAATCCTTTGGAGGTTCAGAGACCAGGAACTTACATAAGTCCTGGCTTTGTTACCAGGCAGTTATTCGGTCGCTCAGTCATGTCTGACTATTTGTGACCCAGTGTGCCAGGCGTCCCTGTCCTTCGTCATCTCCTGGAGCTTGCTCAGACTGATGTCCATTGAGTTGATGCCATCCAACCATCTCATCCTCTGCCATCCCCTTCACCTCTGTCAATCTTTCCTAGCATGAGGATCTTTTCTAGGCAACTAGGCAGTACTTTCTAATGGGAGAAAACTCTCAAGATAAACTTGCCTTTGTTGCATTCTGAGAATATTGAAGTTGAAAACCACTGCCACAGGCAATGAAAGAAGTTGAAACAATTTGTGCAGATAATCATTTAATAAAAAAAGGGATGAAACTGGAGCAATGGGTAGATTACAGTAAATTTTACTATCATAACATGAAAACACCCTTCCTTCAGGTGATGCAAATACTATCCTGCAGGTATGACCTTAAGTTAGAAGAATTTTAGTTTTATAAAGGCATTTCTGGTGCAAAACTTGAGTTGCTTTTGAGTAAAATCATTGATTTTTATCAAATTTTGTAATAGTTAAGAACAAACATTATTAAATAATTTTAAAACCAGTCAGGGCATTGAATGCTGTATTTCAGGAAGAAAGAATACGACTAAATACCAAAAAAGTACAACAACTTAAGGCTGAAACTTGGATAGAATGTGAATCTAACAGCCCTTTAGCCCTCCCATTTTTCTTTGTTACCATCTATATAATTATCTAGTTGAGTGAGCAGCAGGTCTAATAAAATGTTATGTTGGAATCAACATTTTCAGATGAGAATTGCTTCAAGTTAGCCCACTTACCCTCTCAGTGAACTTGGAAATCTGTTTCAAATCATATAAATCTCAGATTTCTCAGCAACAACATGTAAAAAAATAATTGTTCCCAAATCTACCTTCCAGAGTTGTGAGGGTTCTGTAACAAGTAAATGAGTAAGCTCTAAAAATAGTGAAACCCACAATTTGAGACGTTGTCATTGTTCTTATATTATTTTCTTTGTTCTCTGATAGTTTTCTTCTAATGTTCAAAAAAATCAATTATGTTTTAAATTCTACTTTTTAATGCATTTTTGTCGACAGATATTGTGTTATTTCTTAAGTCTTTTTTTCTCTCATAGAACTGATAAAAAATTTGTCTGATATACACATTTATTATTTTAATCAGTAGCTGGAAGAGAGGTAAAGGCATGTTCAAAGTAATTATAGTCTTTCACTAGAAAAACTATAATTTAATTGTGGACAAAATAATGATAAAGTTACTTATAAATTAATGATTAGAGTGTAATGCATAAGCTTTTTAATGGTTTATTGAGCAATGGATTCCTAAACCATGTTATTTCTTAAAATCTAAGACTGTTGAAGAGATTGAAAAAACAAATAAAAATAAAACTTTTTATATTTAAAACTCACTATTGATTCCTCAATAAATTGCTACATGGCAGGAATATTATTAGCTAAACAAACATAAATTTCACTAAAATTTTTTAATTTTGACCAAACTGGCATTCTGTTATCATGCACTGTAGATTAAGTTTCAAATGAAATTTTGGCCACCCAAGAAAACCTAAGTACCAGGACATCATCTCATCTACAAAAGTGATTGGTTTACATATTCTGAAACTATTTGGGTTGACAGTGACTTGAAATGTTATTCATCTCTGAGTTTAAAAATATTGGGTTGTTCTTAATTTGCCCTGTCCTAACTCACTCACTAGTTATCATAGACAAAGCCAAGAAAATTTTCCCTGAGTAGTCAGGGTAATGCTTTGGGTTTGCAAATAAGGCCTAGAAAGTTGATTTTCTAAACATACCACATCATGCCTGCTGAGGCTGTTTAGTCGCTAAATCCTGTCCGACTCTGCAACCTCATGGACTGTAGCCCCAGGCTCCTCTCTCCGTGGAATTTCCCAGGCAAGAATACTAGAGTGGGTTGCTATTTCCTCCTCCAGAGGATCTTCCTGATCCAGGGATCGAACCCACATCTCTTGTGTCTCCTGCTTGACGGCTGGATTCTTTACCACGGAGCCATCTGGGCAGCCCCACTGCGTCATGCCTAGAGCCAGTTATTTAAACTCTAAGGCTCCTACCTGGAAGCCCTAGAGAGAGATGGGACAGTTATATATATATATATACCAAATGGTAGGCAGTTATAATACGGAGTAATAAGTATGCTGAAGGGTAAGCAGAAAGAACTAATGAAGTGTTTAACTTAGATTTAAGAAAAGAGAGCTGTGTGAGAATTCACATAATCATTTAGTTTCTTAACAGCTATTTATTTAGTGCCTACTATCAACTAGCTGGGGCTTCCCTGGTGGCTCAGCGATAAAGAATCTGCCTGCCATGTAGGAGCCGCAGGAGACGCAGGTTCGATCCCTGGGTCAGGAAAATCCCCTGGAGAAGGGCATGGCAACCCACTCCAGTATTCTTGTCTGGAGAATTCCATGGACAGAGGAATCTGGTGGACTACAGTCCAGAGGCACAAAGAGTCAGACATGACTAAAGTGACTGAGCAGGTAAGCCTGCATATACTAGTCATTGACCCAAATGCTAGAAATATGTTGAGGAGAAAAGCAGATACTGTATGTTCTATGGGCCAGGTGTCATCCTGTGGGAAAAGATAGTATTCTAATAATTACTACAATAAATATAAAATTACAGCTGTAAGAGTTGCTAATAAGCAACCCAGTGTTTCTCAACTGACAGTGATTTTGCCCCTCCTAGGAGACCATTGCCAATGTCTGGAGAAGTTTTTGAGTTGTCCCAACTGGGGGATTTTTCTCTCTTCCAATCGGTAGAAGCCATGGCTTCTAACATCCTACAACACAAAGTATAGGCCCCACAATAAAGAATTATCTAGATCAAAATGCCATTGTGCCAAGGTTGAGAAATCCTGGAGTAATTCCACCATTCTTAATAGAATGAAAGCCCACAATGGCAGGGGTGCTCTTCTGTTTTTATACTGACATAAAAATATGCCTAGAAATGTGCCTGTCGTATAATAGGTACAGGCGTCCCTTAGTATACATAGGGGGACTGGTTCCAAGAGTCACCAGATACCAAAATCCATGAAAATTTAGGTCCCTTGTCACCCTGTATCTGCGAGTTCTGCATCAAAATCCAAGAATGTTTAGGTCTTTCACTCCTGTATCTGCATGTTCCACCTGGCAGGATTCGGCATTTGTAGATTTAAGCAACCAACAGTCATAAGCATCCTATGAAATCCACAGTTGCTTGAATCCATGGATGTATAACCTGTGGATACAGAGGACAACAAAGTTTAGTAAATATCTGTAAGGTAAATGAATTAGTTGTGAGTGACTACCTGAGTGAATTGCATTTTCAAAAGTTTGCTCTGAAAGTAAGTGGGTTATGTTAAGAAGCTGAAAGACAGCTAGAGAGTCTGGAATGAAAGCAAAGAAAGATGGTTCCATTGATAAAACCATAGAGAATGGGCTTATAGATGTTAAAAAACTATTTTCAGACTTGATCACTTGATATTGATCAAGTACATAAAATCTAAATTCTTCCTCCTGAAATGTCATAGCTTCTTTTTGTTCTACTTTCATCGGAGAACACATTATACATGTTTAAGTACATCCAACTCGTTTATGGTCAAAGAAATATAAAACATCCTCAGCCTATCATTTTTTGTCTTTGCTGATTTCTGTTTTCCAAGTCCTCAGAATTGTTGTCTAGTTCAAGAGCACCAGACAGGAATCATTTAATGACTTAGATTATTTTAGGTGTAAGGATAGATAAGGTCAAGACATTGGGTTCCTGAGAGTGACAGTTCTTGAGGCTGTGGGTGGGATGCTGGAACAGAAATCGGATGGATATTTCAAAAAAGCTGCACAACTGTCTATTTCTTCCATTTGCACACAACCAAAAAAAGCAGAGCCTGGCAGGCTACAGTCCATGACGTCACAAGAGTCAGACGTGATTTAGCTCCTGAACAACAACAGCCAAAAAGTGGAACATTACTTTCTCCAGTGCTGTGCTCTGACACCCTGGAAGAGGCAGTATCTATCCTTTACTTTACTAACTCTCCAAGCACCCTGTCTGTAATTTCTGAATAATGCCTACATTATAAATAGTTTCCATTCTCCTTTACCAGTGGGAAAAAGGATTAACCAGTTTGTGAATCAAACATGGTAAAAATGATACTGATAGTGATTACATTTGTGAAAATCTTAGAACGTATCATCAAAAGCACCAAAAGATTAGAAAATTGTTCTCTCTCTGTAATAATATACTCTAAACAGTTTACCTTATTTATGATTACCAGAACTATAGCTTTCCTTCATCGAAAAGGAAACTATGCCCTACTCTGTGCATTCACACCCATTTTTTCCAGTCACTATTCCTAAGGGTGTAGTAGTAGCTTTCCACATTTGAAGGCAAAAGGGTGCCTGGGAATACATGGGGAGAGTAAATGAGGAAGGAAGGGGGAGACGAGGGGGCATGCAACTGATTGTATTTATCTCTACTCATTTCATGTTCCATTCTATTTGGAGGGAGAGTGTAGCTAAGAAATAATTAACAAATCATTTACACTTTTTAGCTATTTTACATGAAATCATTCATATGGTATCTAATATTCTTCTGTTTGGAAATTGTGTTACTGTATACTTTTGTATAGTTTGTACGATTGTATTATGTATCTAAACAGCTGATTAACAAATACTAACAAATAATTAACAAAATTCAATCACTTAAATTTCAATTTGTAAAACTGTGTGTGTGTTTGTGTTACTCTACCACCCCTTTAGGGCTCACCTGGTAGCTCAACGGTAAAGAAACTGCTTGCTGATGCAGGAGATGTGAGTTCCATCCCTGGGTCAGGAAGATCCCCTGGAGAAGGGAATGGCTACCCACTCCAGTATTCTTGCCTGGGAAATATCATGGACAGAGGAGCCTGCCGGGCTACAGCTCATGGGGTCTCAAAAGAATCTGACATGGCTTAGTGATTAAACAACAACAACCAAGCCTTTAACGTTGATTTAACTGAAATTCTTAGAGAGTCATAAACTGAAATTTTAGAAAAAGTAGCTAAAACCTAGCAGAGGCCACTCCTGGGATCCCTTTCAAATCCTGATGGGAGAAGCGGAAAACCCATATCAATCTGTTGCCCACTGTGAAGATTTTCTAGTACAGGTGACGTTTCATTTTCTGGTGGATGAAGAAACTTCAGGAATAATTGTGTCTCCATCATGGCATTTATTGAGCTTGATTAAATCAAGAATGGAGCCATAATCTATGAGCTGAGCAATCCTCACTTCCATGTAAGTGATTCCTATCCCCATGTGACCATTAGCATCACCCTGGGGATCTTTCAGAATGCATGTGCCTTGTACCCGTTCGTAGATGTTCTACGTCTATAGGTCTGGAGTGGAGCCTTAGCAGAAAAGACTCTTGAGTAAGCCCTGTGTACTTTCTGAATTAGAAATCACTGATCTTGAATTTTCTTCTTATATTCATACTGTGAGTGTCCCTAGTATTTGGAGAGTTCCTCACTGGACAAAATATGAAGAGATTCCATTCTTTAGGACAGTGACATGCTACCTTATGAGTTTTGGGTGTAGATTAATTTAATTTGTCCTATGTTTCTTTTGCTTATGATTCATGGATTTTACAAAAGCAAAGCCCTACATATTTTTTCCCATGTTTAAATAATGTTTCAAATAGCATTTCTTATAGTGTAAAATATAATATTGCCAACTACTAATTTAGTCTAAAAGATTCCTTTTCTAAGTAATATGGATTAACAGATCCTGTATGATTTTTTGAGAAATATAATTTAGAATAATATTTACAGAGGCAATGAAAATGAAGGAAATAAAAGGTATAAATAATAAATTAATGCGCAATGCCTTTATTGCCTAGCATTAGAATATAGGCACCTTGAAGCTCATGCATATTTTAATTAAAATGTCATTCATCCTTTATATAAATAATATAGAAATGGCTTATTTTCAAATTAATACTTCAATTGTATGTTATACACACAAAGAAGAAATCATATCCTTGTTTTTATTCTTTCAATAGACATAATAAAAACATTATCAGTGATTTAAAAATACATTTGCTGCCTTTATCATGCTGCTAATGAGATCTTAGTTGCAAGTTCACTCTTCTCTTGTTGGACTTCTCAATGCATTTGACTTGAACAGTCATCCTGTTCGAAGTTTTGTTGACTCATGTGATTCTCCATGTTCTTTTCCTTCTAATCTCTCATCACTCCTCCTCTCTGTCTCCAGGAACACTATCCTCTATCATTCTGGAATTCCTTCTCCCTACAGTCTATGTAGTGTTCCTAGGTGAGAAAATTCATTCCCCTAGTTTCAGCTCTTACTAGTGGGAGTTTCCCCATTTTTTATCACCAGTAAAATGACTTTTTCCTTGAGTCACATATTCATTGCCCTCTAGGTGGCTCTAACCGTGTCTTAATTTTTTTAAAGCCTTATCTCAGCATTTTTTCTGCAAATTTGTTGTTACACTTACACTTTTGTTGTTATTCATCCACTTTCTAGGATGCCATCCTGGGTGATGGCATCAGAATGAACCAGTTTTCCAAGCTGAAATTTAAGTCATCTGTCATTCCTCCTGAAACACCAACACCCATATCTGACTCTTCTGAATATAGCTTTGTAAATATTTATGGAAATTTTTCTTCCTCTCCCTGTGTATTCCCATTGCTCTCATTTTTAAGACTCGCATTGTCTCTTTTGAACTGTTACAGAACCCTCTTGTTTCTCCATTCCAATTCTTGCCTGAGCAATATACAATTAAATAAAAATCTTAATATATTACCCTGCACGTACACTGAAAGATATCAACTGTGTATAACAGGAATAGCAAATATAACACCAAATCCATGACTCCCTTGCAACTATGGGAATTTTGGTAACTAAAATATCTGAAGTAAAAAAATCCTAATATTTGTTCAGAATCTTTCTCAAAACAGAAAAAAAACAAAGCCAACAAGTTGCATCATAAAAGCTTTGGCATTAAGAGTCAATTCACTTGCCATGTAGATTAGAATAACCCCCCTGTCCCCAGTACAACATAAGTTCATCCATAACCTGGCTTCTGTCAAATTCTGCAGTTTTGTTTCCAGCCACTCACTGACTTGTACATTATGTATCAATAACACTTCAGTGACAGCCTTTTTTCTTTTTTTTCCTTTTACAGAATGCAGCTCCTTCTCTCCAGGCTTTTGCTTATGCTGACCTCTTTGTCTGGAGGCTTACTCTTCACTCCCAACTTTTTGCCAATTCCAATTCCAGTTCATTCTTACCTGTCTTTGTAGAGCCAACCTAGTCCATACCCTCATCCTGACTCCAATGAGAGATGATGACTCTAATACATGTCCTGTTAATATCCTGTGCATTTTTCTATTAAGGTCTGTCATTACTCTTATTTTTCTTGATTATCGTATTTTCCAGTTATGTGTTTGTCTAACTTACTAGATGATAGGTATCTTGAAACAAAAACATAGTTTTATTATTTTTTGCAACTTGGGGACAACTACAACAGTAAGTAACACATAGCCAAGCACTATATAAGCTGAATTAATTTTAAAAGTATTGCTGCAAATGGAGCAAGGTAGGTATATGTAGGAGAGGTTTTCATCTTTCTTTAAAGCAAAATCCATCAACTTTTGACATATTCTCTCTAGCCTGATATAGTCCACTCCAGTTCACCTAATTAATTCATGTTGTCAGGTTGCTATAGGAATTAAAGTTTTAGACATTTGTCTAGATGCCAGACATGCTAGACGCATTTTATATAAATGTATATATTTAAATGATGACTGAGTTAATGACTTCAGAGAAGACAAATTTTTCTGAAATTGCTTCTAGATACCTAAATTCTATAGTTTTTAGTTACGAATTATCACATATCATCCATCAAAGTGTTAGATATATGTAGTATTTATTTGTCTTTGCCCATGTTTAAAAGAATACATCTTGACTTGATTATTGGTGCAGTGTGAGTACTATTTATTCATCACAGACGTATGCTTTGCCTTCATATGTCTGAAGAACATCTAATAAGTGTTTTAATAGTAAGACTTTTATAACACAATTCACACTGCTTTTCTAGTCTTCTTATTCATAAACTGAAGGCATAACTTTATCTTCCATGAAAGTAGGTATATGTGCTCTGCATAGCCTGGAAAATTTTTCAGTTAAAAGCTACTTGGTTGTAGCAATGTATTTTTAGAGTCCTCAGTTAAAAGAATTAAGTTTTCTTGAAATTTTACTTGTATGTTTTTTGTAAAACTAAACATAAATGATTATATGTTATCATAAGTATTTCTATATTATCTGAGTCTGAATTTTTGGTGAAGGTATGTGTGTGTGTATGTATGTTGTTTGAAAAAAATCTGAGAAAGAAGAGTAAGAGGGAAAAGGGTTCAGTTCAGAATACAAAAGGTGTGTAATTTGTCCCAATAATACATGAACTTTTGAACTGGAACTTAGGTGAACTGGATCTCATATTTTACATGGAATGATTTGAAAATGATGAGACAGCAATATGAAATATTTCCACTTGATTCACTGAAAATCAGTAGATAGCACAAAGCAGTTTTCTCTTTGGTATCTGAATATAATCTGGTGACTCCTAGATTTGGAATGTGCTGAAATATAATTGTTTGTCTTAAAATATAAAACAATATGTGCACTAGCCAATTCACAGAAATGAATGGGAGGCTCTCCAGAAGTGTCATAAAACTGCAGGGAAAGATAGCTGTAAGATGAATAGGAATATTTCCCTTTTTATCCTTGTTTTGAGTTAGCCAGGCAAACCAACCTCACGTGTAGGACAATGGAGAAGGAACATGTGCCCAAGACTGATTCCTGGCCTTAACAAGCTGTGTTTTCATGTGTGAGAGCACAGATAGGAATCAATTCCTCTGAGTGATGGGATAGCCCAGTTCATTCCTAGTGTTTTCTGAACACTTACTACATGCCAGGGATGATAGATAAAAACAAAGAATTGATCCCACCTCATAGAGTTTGCCAGTTAGTGGCAGAGAGAGGCAGGTTATTTGAATACACAGAAATAAGAGTGAAATGTCCACTGTCCAAACTGCTGAGAAGATGTAGTGCAAAGGAATAAACAAGGTGGTGGGGGAAGCCTGTATGAGGAAGTGACGCATCAGCTATTTGGAGGATAAGTGTTACGTAGGCAAAAAGAAAGACAAGAGAGCTATACAGTATCTTTGTTATGAACATATATATTTTTATAAAACACACATGCTGACTTCAGACTGTTATTGATATCTGAACTGGCATTGAGGGGAGATGAAATATGTTGGCTAGAACTTTGGCTACAATAAGTATTTATTTAGCTCACATCCTAAAAAGGAGAAGAAAATAAACATTTTAGTAAATAAATATATATTTGTTGTTATTGTTTATTCACTAAGTTGTGTATGACTCTTTGTGGCCCCATGGACTGTAGCCCACCAGGCTCCACTGCCCATGGGATTTCCCAGGCAAGGATACTGGAGTGGGTTGGCATTCCCTTCTTCAGGAGATCCTCCTGACCCAAGGATTGTACTTGCATCTCCTGAATCAACAGGTGGGTTCTTTAGCACTGAGCCACCATGGAAACCCATATCATGTGTGTTAGGTAGTAATAAAGTGAAAGTGAAGTCTCTAAGTTATGTCCAACTCTTTGCGACCTCATGGACTGTAGCCTACCAGGCTCCTCAGTCCATGCAATTTTCCAGGCAAGAGTACTGGAGTGGGTTGCCATTTCCTTCTCCAAGGTAGTAATAACTGCTATGAAAAATAAAGCAAACAAGAAATGGAAAGGTTAGGGAAGGATGCCATTTCAGATTAGGTGATAAGGGAAGACCCTTCTAGGCAGACCCCAGAATGAAGAGAGATCATTAACTATGTCTTTTTTTTTTTTTTTTAAGAGCTAGAGAAAAAGATGACTCTGGAAACATGGTAATGCCTATTTAATCTGGGTTGGAGAATTAGAACCTGTTGTATAATTTTTGATACTCCATACATGTGTGTTTGAAGTATTTTAGAAATCATTAGATAATGTGTATGATTTTAGTCTGGGGAAGGATACTGGTGTCTACAAGGTACTGAAAGAATCTAGATTAGCACCAACAGTATGGTAGGAGTTTCATATGAGACACGCCTGGAGAAGTGGGTGGGTGCTAAACCCCAAGTCCTTGCAAACGGGTGAATATCACTCTTTATTCTCAGAGCAATGGGAAAGCACTGAAGGACTTTAAGTAAGTGTAGGAGTATTAAGATTCGATCTGGGTTTTGAGTAATTTAAGAATTTCCATTTAGTCAAGCGATTTTAAAATAGCATTTGCAATTTGCCAGGCTCTGTGCTTGATGTTTGTTGTTGTTCAGTTGAGTAGTCAAGTCTGACCCTTTGCAACCCCATAAATAGTCACCCATCAGGCTCCTCTGTCCATAAGTTTCCCAGGCAAGAAAACTGAAGTAGGTTGCCATTTTATTCTCAGGGGATCTTCCCAATCCAGAGATCAAACTCACATCTCCTGCATTAGCAGGCAGGTTCTCTACCACTGAGCCACGAGGATTCAAGGAGACATAGTAATGATAGTGCCAGGGTCCAGCCCTGGTGGATCGAGGGTGATTTGAAGGGGAGACAGAGTCAGCGAGGAAAAACTTATTTATTTAGAAATATAAGATTAGACTAGGAAATAATAGTATAGTAGGAAAATTTAGTGGAGAAAAGAAGCTGAATAACTTGGTTTACGTGGAAAGCCAATAAAGTTCCATACAAGGAGCCTGCACCATCTACGTTAGGCCACCGGCATCTGTTTGAATATCAGAGAGTGCCCCGCCTTGGGCTCTCTCTCTTATGAATCTTAGAAGCCGGGACAAGTAAGTAGACATGGAGAGCCTCCACGTCCCAGATGGAAATTCAGCTTGAAATTAGAGTAAAGAAGAGACACAGGGGAAACCAATCCTTCCAATGACTGGCCCCTCCTTTATTGTTCAGAAGGCCTTTTATACTTTGATTTTATATAGAGATCAATGGGTAATACAAAATTATGCAGCGTTAGCAACTCAGACTCTTATCAAAACCAGGCTTTCTTTTTGCATACCCTCTCGGATACAAAAGGTCTCAGGTGGTTTACATTATCTTCTGGCCAAGAGGCCTGTTAACATTTCTATGGCTCTATTCCTGGATAATTGTCTATCAACCAGAAAACTCCTTTTCCCTAGAAGTGTTTTTTCTTTACTCTGCATTACCCTCAAAATACTAAATAAAGTTACATTCCTGTAGAACAAAGGTGTAGTGGGTTATAACAAAGAAAGTACTTAACTCAAAGATCTAATATTGCTAATACCAGGTCTACTACCTGTTTTTCTATATACCAAGTATATCTACAAATAAAAGATATGAAAATTTGGCAGCAAGCATTGGCTCAATAAATGAAACCTTTAATCAGTCTTATTCTAATGATTTTGACTCCTCGGAAGCCCCTACATTCCTAGGATGTTTTAAGCTTCCTGTGCCTCCCATGGTCAGAAGGCCTCAAACAGCCATATGTGCAGCTGTACGAGTCCTGCAGGCAGGCTAGAAAGCTGTCAGAGGGGTTTTTGGATCAAAACACCCTTTCAAATGCAGAAGACTAAAACCCTGAGTTGATTTTTTCCAGAGTGTGTCAGAAGAGTGGAAAAATACAATACAATAAGGCAGGCATATTCTTATTTTTGGGGTACATGCTCGGGAAATACCAGGGGGAAACCCTGAGGCCTGATTCACCTTGCCCATCAAGGCCTCTGCTGCATGACCTTGTCACGGGTGGAATTTCTCACGCTGGCTCCCAGCATGATAGGTCTTTGTACTTAAAGAACTTGAAATCTAAGAGATGAGTAAAATTTTTGTGGTCCTCTGTAGATAAACTCACTGGGAGGACACAGTAAGTGTCCCCACAAAAAACTGGTAAGTTTTTTGTTCTATGCCTTTAACAAACTGCATGTTATAATCTTTGATAAATGATGGGCAATTGCCTTGATTTTAATGGCTTTGAGAATTTTGGTAACTCACTGGTTCATTTGTTGGGGAGAAAAATTTATTTTTGTGTCATCGAGTAGCTACTTATATGCCATTTTGCCAGTTTTGTATTGCATTTGTACAATATTTATAATTTTTTTCCAAATTTGAGACTTCTAATATGATAAGGCCTAGAAGTTCTGGGTGAAAGAAGAATCATATGAGGGGCTTGTTTTCTGTAAAAACAAAACAAAAGTCACCCCTTTAGAGTATTATTTGAAGATTGGAATGTTTAACTTTTTGCCAAAAAGGGCATTTAAAATTCAAGTATCAGTGATAAAAGGACTTTTAATATTTTGGAAGTAGTATGTGTAATCTGTCCAGGGAACATATTCTAAGTGATTCATTACTATTGAAAACCTAAAAGAAACGATAAAGATGAACTCTCTTGATGAGAATATATGAATATATGGAAGGATGCCAAACAACTCCAAAGAATAGTTTAAGATCTTTTGAGAACTTCCCTCTGATTTGGGAATTTCCAATGATTGACATTATTCTTCTGGTGTTTTATCTTTTCCCACAAAAGTTAACTAATGAGATTCATCGTTTGCCATGGTGGAAATGTTGTTTTTAGTCAAACTTGGTCCTTGATCTATTTTCTTTAGTTGAGTAGAAAACAGTACCAAGCTCCTCCATTATCTCAAGTGATTTATTGACCTAAGCACAAATTTCAGAGCAACTGAGATTTTATCTAAATAACTCAAATTGACACCATATGAAATAAGTCATCTTATATTCATCATAATATGAACTTGGTAGACTATTAAATCTTATGAACATCTAAAACTCAATTATTATATTATAAAAAAAAGTAATTTTGCCCAGACAGTAGCATCTATAGATGATTTTGAGGAAGAAACAAATATATACCTAATAATGACGTTTGCTTTTCAGATAATCATGGGTCAGTTCAGTTCAGTTCAGCCGCTCAGTCATGTCTGCCTCTTTGGACCCCGTGGACTAAAGTACACCAGGCTTCCCTGTCCATCATCAACTCCCTGACCTTGCTCAAACTCGTGCATTGAGTTGGTGATGCCATCCAACCATCTCATCCTCAGTCGTATCCTTCTGCTCCTGCCTTCAAACTTTCCCAGCATCAGCGTCCTTTTCAAATGAGTCATTTCTTCTCAGTAGGTGAGAAGTAGGCCAACGTATTGAAGCTTCAGCTTCAGCATCAGTCCTTCCAATGAATATTCAGGACTGATTTCCTTCAGGATTGACTGGTTGGATCTCCTTGTGGTCCAAGGGATTCTCAAGAGTCTTCTCCAATACCACAGTTCAAAAACATCAGTTCTTTGGTGCTCAGCTTTATTTATAGATAGAAAAAATTAACTGAATAATAATTTTTTATGCAAATACCAAAAGAGTGGAATTGTATCAAACCTGATTTTGTTGTTGTTCAGTTGCTCAGTCAAGCCTGATTCTTTGTTACCGGGACTACAGCATGCCAGACTTCCCTGTCTTTGACTATCTCTCAGTGTTTGCTCAAACTCATGTCCGTTGAGTCAATAATGCTATCCAACCATCTCATTCTCTGTCACCACTTTCTCCCCATGTCCTCATTCTTTCCGGGTATCAGGGTCTTTTCCAATTAGTCAGTTCTTCTCATCAAGTGGATCAGTGTATTGGAGCTTCAGCTTCAGCATCAGTCCTTCCAATGAATATGCAGGATTGATTTCCTTTAGGATTTACCAGTTTGATCTCCTTGCAGTCCAAAGGATTCTTAAGAGTCTTCTCCATAAAAAGATGTACTTTTCATCACAGAGGACTACAATGCAAAAGTAGGAAGTCAAGAGATACCTGAAGTAATAGGCAAGTTTGGCCTTGTAGTACAAAATGAAACCAGGGAAAAGCTAACAGTTTTGCCAAGAGAATGCACTAGTCATAGCAGACACACTCTTCCAACAACACAAAAGGCAACTCTACCCACGAACATCACCAGATGATCAATACAGAAATCAGATTGATTATATTCTTTGCAACAAAAGATGGAGACACTCTATATAGTCAGCAAAAACAAGACCAGGAGCTAACTGTGGCTCAAATCATGATCTCCTTTTGCAAAAAATCAAGTCTGATAAAATAAAGCATTTTATGTTCACACATTTAGAATTGAATAAATTGATTGTTTGAATGTGGCTGAGGAACAAAATGAAGAGTAAAATAATTTATTTATAGAAGACAGAGAAGGGGAATGGTAAAATCAGAAAATAAAGGAACTTAATTTTCAATTCTTTTAGTAGTCATGTATGGATGCGAGAGTTGGACTGTGAAGAAGGCTGAGCACTGAAGAATCGATGCTTTTGAACTGTGGTGTTGGAGAAGACTCTTGAGAGTCACTTGGACTTGAAGGAGATCCAACCAGTCCATTCTGAAGGAGATAGGCCCTGGGATTTCTTTGGAAGGAATGATACTAAAGCTGAAGCTCCAGTACTTTGGTTATCTCATGCGAAGAGCTGACTCATTGGAAAAGACTCTGATGCTGGGAGGAAGTGGGGGCAGGAGGACAGGGGACGACCGAGGATGAGATGGCTGGATGGCATCACTGACTCGATGGACGTGAGTCTGAGAAAACTCCCGGAGTTGGTGATGGACAGGGAGGCCTGGTGTGCTGCAGTTCATGGGGTCGCAAAGAGTTGGACACGACTGAGCGACTGAACTGAACTGAACTACCCAGTTTCAACCCCAAAGAGGAGAAAAAAAAACAGAATTATGCTTCTGATTTGGAGACACTTTACCTTAGGAAGCATCACTACGAACAAAGCTAGTGGAGGTGATGGAGTTCCAGTGGAACTATTTCAAATTCTAAAAGATGATGCTGTGAAAGTGCTGCTCTCAATATGCCAACAAATTTGGAAAACTCAGCAGTGGCCACAGGACTGGAAAAGGTCACTTTTCATTCCAATCCCAAAGAAAGGCAATGCCAAAGAATGCTCAAACTACAGCACAATTGCACTCATCTCACCTAGTAAAGTAATGCTCAAAATTCTCCAAGCCAGGCTTCAGCAATACATGAACTGTGAACTTCCAGATGTTCAAGCTGGTTTTAGAAAAGGCAGAGGAACCAGAGATCAAATTGTCAACATCTGCTGGATCATGGAAAAATCAAGAGAGTTCCAGAAAGACATCTATTTATGCTTTATTGACTATGCCAAAGCCTTTGACTCTGTGGATCACAATACGCTGTGGAAAATTCTGAAAGAAATGGGAATACCAGACCACCTGACCTGTCTCTTGAGAAACCTGAATGCAAGTCAGGAAGCAATGGTTAGAACTGGACATGGAACAACAAACTGGTTCCAAATAGGAAAAGGAGTACGTCAAGGCTGTATATTGTCACCTTGCTTATTTACCTTATATGCAGAGTACATCATGAGAAACACTGGGCTGGAGGAAACACAAGCTGGAATAAAGATTGCTGGGAGAAATATTAATAACTCCAGATGTGCAGATGACACCACCCTTATGGCAGAAAGTGAAGTAGAACTAAAGAGCCTCTTGATGAAAATGAAAGAGGAGAGTGAAAAAATTGGCTTAAAGCTCAACATTCAGAAAACTAAGATCATGGCATCCAGTCCCATCACTTCATGGCAAAGAGATGGGGAAACAGTGGANCACAAGCTGGAATCAAGATTGCTGGGAGAAATATCAATAACCTCAGATATGCAGATGACACCACCCTTATGGCAGAAAGTGAAGAAGAACTAAAGAGCCTCTTGATGAAAGTGAAAGAGGAGAGTGAAAAAATTGGCTTAAAGCTCAACATTCAGAAAACTAAGATCATGGCATCCAGTCCCATCACTTCATGGCAAAGAGATGGGGAAACAGTGGAAACAGTGGCAGACTTTATTTTTCTGGGCTTCAAAATCACTGCAGATGGTGATTGCAGCAATGAAATTAAAAGACGCTTGCTCCTTGGAAGGAAAGTTATGACCAACCTAGACAGCATATAAAAAGCAGAGACATTACTTTGCCAACAAAAGTTCATCTATTCAAGGCTATGGTTTTTCCAGTGGTCATGTATGGATGTGAGAGTTGGTCTATAAAGTAAGGTGAATGCCGAAGAATTGATGCTTTTGAACTGTGGGGCTGGAGAAGACTCTTCAGAGTACCTTGGACTGCAAGGAGATCCAACCAGTCCATCTAAAGAGATCAGTCTTGGGTGTTCATTGGAAGGACTGACGTTGAACCTGAAACTCCAAAACTTTGGCCACCTGATGTGGAGAGATGATTCATTTAAAAAGACCCTGATGTTGGGAAAGATTGAGGGCAGGATGAGAAGGGCATGACAGAGGGTGAGATGGTTGGATGGCACCACCGACACAGTGGACATTGGTTTGGGTGGACTCCGCGGGTTGGTGATGGACACAGAGGCCTGGTGTGCTGCGATTCATGGAGTCACAAAGAGTTGGATGCGACTGAGCGACTGAACTGAACTTAACTGAACTTGCCTCATTTTCTAACTCAAAGTTTAAAGCAGTATGATACAGTACAAAAGCAAATGGATTCAGAGTTTTCTAACTTAAGTTTGCTAAGTAAGGTTTAGTTCTATCTTTCTCACTAGCAATTGAGGTTACATAATTATCATATAACCATTTTGTCTTCACTTTCCTAAATAACATTTACTTCATAAATTTTCTGAGTGATAATATGTAATTAGGGAACATGTTTAAAGAATTTTAACATATGACAGCAACATGAAGCTTTTAAGACATTACACTAGATATTAAGGATTGCGAGAGTTGATGTGATGATGGAAGAGTCTTCTTTTTCAGAGAGTCAGTAAGGTGGGGCTGCAGGAATTGGTCTTTGGAGCAACAAGCACTCAGATCAAAACCCTGCCTTCTCCTTTTACAGTCTTTCTGATGTTAGGAAGTCACTTAATCTTCTAAAGTATCCATTTATTTATCCACAAGTGGAAATAATCATTATGAATCTTAACAAATATGTGTAAATGACCTAGGATGGTGTCGTTAAGGAACTAAATGAAGTTCATTAAGTTCCTTTCTAGTGCATTGTCTTTAATCATTGTTCTTTTCAGATATTTACCTATTTTTACATTCAATTACGTGTTGCAGAAATTTGGAAAAAGCATGTTGTTATCCCATTTTACAGAAAGATCACATGGTGACATGAAGGAAAAACTCAGGCTCAAAAATTTCCAATACCATAATAACATAACCAAGGTGATAGCTTAGAGCCTCAAGGAATCAATGTAACATATTTTTTCTCTTTCATCATCCTAATCTTCCAATCTTATCTAAAATCTTAACACTGGCTCCACACGTTCCCATTTCCATGCTTTATCTATCTTCATAGCACTTATCACTATATGGCTTGTTACATGTTTATTTATTAATTTGCTTATTATTTGGGATAGTATTTAAACTCAGAACAAGAATTTCTTCTTTCCTTAAAACGTTACTAATTATTTTGTATCTTCCAAAATGAAAGTTGGGATATTTTAGGAATAAATTACTGAGCATTTAATTTATGCAAGATAAAATACATTTAAAAAGTGTGTATGCCCTTTTAATAAGTATGAAATTTACTCTATCATGTATGTATGAACATAGTTAAAAATCACACATACTAGATCTGTGTGATTTTTAAAATACAGCAAATTTTACCTGCGTGGTGATTTTTACTCCAGAAAGGTATTAAACAGGATAATCTGACAATCTGTCACTGGGGTGCCATCACTGCTTTTCCCAGATCAACTGACAAGACCTCAGCTGGGTCCTTAAAATTACTTAAGAATACTTCTACAGCTATCCTCCTGGATATGTTCCAACTGTCACTTGGGGGAAAAAAAAAATCACTAGAGATAAATCTCTACACCAGGTTGGCAGAAAACCAGTCATATCATCATCTCCAAAAGAGCCTTTGTAGGGAAAAACGCCTTATCAAATTCTTGGACATGAAGTTACTGTTGGAACAATTCTTAAGCCATGTGATCACCATGCAAGGAAGCTGCAGCATTTGAAAGGTCAGAAATGGGCTTATAGTGAGTTAGGCCATCTTAATATTGTTAGAGAATGAAGGTTATTAGAATACTATAAAAGCATTAGGTCTTATAACCTTTTGTGAGAAGAATCTGTGTGCCATTAACTTAACCACAATTTCCTGGTATTATTAAAGAGACAAAGCCAAAAAGACTAATGATAATCCTCACTCTTCTGTGGACATGAATTCAAAGTATAGAATTAGGTTATTGAAAATGTATGGTGTAGAACAGAAAATAAGATGTGTAAAAGCTAGGAAAAACACAACTATTTCTCCTGAACAAAAATTTTAAGAAAAAAAAAATCACACTATGAAAAGGCAAAAAGGTAAGACACTGAAAGAGGAATTCCCCAGGTCGGTAGGTGCCCAGTATGGGACTGGAGATCAGTGGAGAAATAACTCCAGAGAGAATGAAGGGATGGAGCCAAAGCAAAAAACAACACACAGCTGTGGATGCAACTGATGATAGAAGCAAGGTCCTATGCTGTAAAGAGCAATATTGTATAGGATCCTGAAATATTAGGTCTGTGAATCAAGGCAAATCGGAAGTGGCCAAACAGGAGATGGCAAGAGTGAACATCAACATTCAAGGAATCAGCAAACTAAAATGGACTGGAATGGGTGAATTTAACTCAGATGACCATTATGTCTTCTACTATGGGTGGGAATCCCTTAGAAGAAATGGAGTAGCCATCACTGGCAACAAAAGAACCTGAAATGCAGTACTTGGATGCAAACTCAAAAATGACAGAATGATCTCTGTTCATTTCCAAGGCAAACCATTCAATATCATGGTAATCCAAGCCTATGCCCCAACCAGTAAAGCTAAAGAAACTGAAGTTGAACGGTTCTATGAAAAAATACAAGACCTTTTAGAACTAACACCCAAAAAAGATATCCTTTTCATTATAGGGGACTAGAATGCAAAAGTAAGAAGTCAAGAAACACCTGGAGTAAGAGGCAAATTTGGCCTTGGAATACAGAATGAAGCAGGGCAAAGGCTAATAGAGTTTTGCCAAGAAAATACACTGATCATAGCAAACACCCTCTTCCAACAACACAAGAGAAGACTCTACACATGGACATCACCAGATGGCCAACACTGAAATCAGATTGATTATATTCTTTGCAGCCAAAGAAGGAGAAGTTCTATACAGTCAACAAAAACAAGACTGGGAGCTGATTGTGGCTCAGATCATGAACACCTTATTGCCAAATTCAGACTTAAACTGAAGAAAGTAGGAAAAAGCACTAGACCATTCATATGACCTAAATTAAATCCCTTATTATATAGTGGAAATGAGAAATAGATTTAAGGGACTAGATATGATAGACAGAGTGCCTGATGAACTATGGGCTGAGGTTCATGACATTGTATGGGAGACAGGGATCAAANTTAAACTGAAGAAAGTAGGAAAAAGCACTAGACCATTCATATGACCTAAATTAAATCCCTTATTATATAGTGGAAATGAGAAATAGATTTAAGGGACTAGATATGATAGACAGAGTGCCTGATGAACTATGGGCTGAGGTTCATGACATTGTATGGGAGACAGGGATCAAAACCATCCCCATGGAAAAGAAATGCAAAAAAGCAAAATGGCTGTCTGAAGAGGCCTTACAAATAGCTGTGAAAAGAAGAGAAGTGAAAAGCAAAGGAGAAAAGGAAATATATAATCATGTGAATGCAGAGTTCCAAAGAATAGCAAGGAGAGATAACAAAGCCTTTCTCAGCGATCAAGGGAAAGTAATAGAGGAAAATGATAGAATGGGAAAGGCTATATATCTTCAAGGAAATTAGAGATATCAAGGGAAAATTTCATGCAAAAATGGGCACAGTAAAAGACAGAAATGGTATGGACCTAACAGAAGCAGAAGATATTAAGAAGAGGTGGCAAGAATACACAGAAGAACTATACAAAACAGATTTTTCACAACCCAGATAATCATAATGGTGTGATCACTTACCTAGAGCCAGACATCCTGGAATGTGAAGTCAAGTGGGCCTTAGGAAGCATCACTAGGAACAAAGATAGTGGAGGTAATGTAATTCCAGTTGAGCTATTTCAAATCTTGCAAGATGATGCTGTGAAAGTGGTGTACTCACTATGCCAGCGAATTTGGAAAACTCAGCAGTGGCCACAGGACTGACTGGAAAAGGTCAGTTTTCGCTCCAATCCCTAAGAAAGGCAATGCCAGAAATGCTCATACTATGGCACAGTTGCACTCATCTAACATGTATGGATGTGAGAGTTGGACTGTGAAGAAAGTTGAGCACCAAAGAATTGATGCTTTTGAACTGTGGTGTTGGAGAAGACTCTGGAGAGTCCCTTGGACTGCAAGGAGATCCAACCAGTCCATTCTGAAGGAGACCAGTTCTGGTGTTCATTGGAAGGATTGATGCTGGGGCTGAAACTCCAATACTTTGGCCACCTCGTGTGAAGAGATGACTCATTGGAAAAGGCCCTGATGCTGGGAGGGATTGGGGGCAGGAGGAGAAGGGGACGACAGAGGATGAGATGGCTAGATGGCATCAGTGACTCGATGGACGTGAGTCTGAGTGAACTCCGGGAGTTGGTGATGGACAGGGAGGCCTGGCATGCTGCGATTCATGGGGTCACAAAGAGTCAGAACAACTGAGCAACTGAACTGAACTGAACTGAACACACTATAAAGTAATGCTCAAAATTCTCCAAGGCAGTCTTCAGCAATATGTCAACCATCAAGTTCCAGATGTTCAAGCTGGTTTTAGAAAAGGCAGAGGAACCAGAGATCAAATTGCCAACATTGCCTGGATCATCAAAAAATCAACAGAGTTCAAAAATCATCTATTTCTGCTTTATTGACTATGCCAAAGCCTTTGACTGTGTGGATCACAATAAACTGTGGAAAATTCCTCAAGATATGGGAATACCAGACGACCTGTCCTGCCTTGAGAAACCTGAATGCAGGTCAGGAAGCAACAATTAGAACTGGACATGGAACAACAGACTGGTTCCAAATAGGAAAAGGAGTATGTCAAGGCTGTACATTGTCACCCTGCTTATTTAACTTCTATGCAGAGTACATCATCAGAAACGCTGGACTGGGAGAATCATAAGCTAGAATCCAGATTTCCAGGAGAAATATCAATAACCTCAGATATGCAGATGACACCGCCCTTATGGCAGAGGGTGAAGAGGAACTAAAGAGCCTCTTGATGAAAGTGAAAATGAAGAGTGAAAAAGTTGGCTTAAAGCTCAACATTCAGAAAACTAAGATCATGGCATCTGGTCCCATCACTTCATGGCAAATAGATGGGGAAACAGAGGAAACAGTGTCAGACTTTATTTTTTTGGGCTCCAAAATCACTGCAGATGGTGACTGCAGTCATGAAATTAAAAGACGCTTGCTCCTTGGAAGAAAAGTTCTGATAAACTTAGACAGCATATTATAAAGCTTAGTTTGTCAACAAAGGTCTGTCTAGTCAAAGCTATAGTTTTTCCAGTAGTCATGTATGGATGTGAGAGTTGGGCTACAAAAACCTGAGCATCATAGAATTGATGCTTTTGAACTCTGGTGTTGGAGAAGACTCTTGAGAGTCCCTCGGACTGCAAGGAGATCCAACCAGTCCATTTTAAAGGAGATCGGTCCTGGGCATTCATTGGAAGGACTGATGTTGAAGCTGCCACTCCACAACTTTGGCCACCTTATGTGAAGAGCTGACACATTGGAAAATACCCTTATGCTGGGATAAATTGAGGGCAAGAGGAGAAGGGGATGACAGAGGATGAGATGGCTGGATGGCATTATTGACTCAGTGTACATGGGTTTGGGTGAACTCCGGGAATTATTGTTGGGCAGGGAGGCCTGGCATGCTGCAGTTCTTGGGATCACAAAGAGTCAGACATGACTGAGCGACTGAACCAAACTGAACTGAAATGAAAAATTTATACTTTATTAATAAAGTCAGAAATTTACTGTTCTTAAATGGAACTTTATTTTTTAACCTTAAACTTCTGTGTTGATCCACATAGAATCATATAGATTTTCAAGTAAAGATATAGTACCAGGAGACATCAGGTACTATGAAGAGAAGCTAGACGTGAATCTCAAAGCTAAAAATGTGGAAGTTTTCATGCCCACTGTTCTTAAAATGGCAATACTCAGTGTAGTAGAAGTCAATGGAAGACATATGCTGTGATAATAAAATTAGGCTTTACTTTAAATATTATACATTTGTATTCATCTATTTATATGTAAAATAAGAAAACTTATCTTGACATTAAAAAGGTTTTAACCCAGTTGGCCCACAGGTAATACAAAACATTTAAATTCAGTTTTTTTTAATTGTTTAAACTTTTTGTTTTATTTTGGAGTATAGTTGATTAACAGTGCTGTGTTAGTTTCAGATATACAACAAAGTGACTCAGCTATATATATATGCATGCATCTACCTTCTTTCAGGGGGCTTCCCTGGTGGCGCAGAAGGTAAAGAATCTGCCTGCAATATGGGAGAACTAGGTTCAAACCCTGGGTCGGGAAGATACCCTGGAGAGGGAAATGGCAAACCACTCTAGTATCCTTGACTGGAAAATACGGACAGAGAAACCTGGTGGGCTACAGTCCAAGGGGTTGCAAAGAGTCAGATATGACTGAGCAACTAAACTTTCACTTTTCACCCCTTTTCAAATTCTTTTTCCAATTAAGTTGTTACAGAATACCAAACAGAGTTCCTTGTGCTATGTAGTGGGTCCTTGCTGGTTATCCATTTTAGATATAACAGAGCATACATTTCAATTCCAAATCGCCTATCTACCAACCCCCACCATTCCCCCTGTTAACTATAAGTTCAAATTCTATTTTAATAAATACTTGAAATATAATTCTCTATGGGCCTCCCTGGTCGCTCAGATGTTAAACAATCTGCCTGCAATGCAGGAGACTCAGGTTCAATCCCTGGGCAGAGGATAAAGCATGCGTATTTATGTTAGAGGTGTAACATGAAGATGTAAAGGTGGTTGTTCTGTGTGCTGAGACTGAAATGCTACAGTCTAATTCTGCTTTTCTTAAATGCATTAAGCAACTTTCTCTGTGGAATATACAGTTATTGAGTCTTCTTATTCTGATGAAAGAAGAAAAGACTTTAGGAATGAAAGCATAGTTGTGTGTGCATTCTCAGTCACTCAGCTCTGACTCTTTGTGACCCCAGAGGTTGTAGACCACCAGCCAAGTTCTTCTGTCGGTGGAATATCCCAGGCAAGGATACTATAGCAGGTTGCCATTTCCTGCTCTAGGGGACCTTTCTGACCCAGGGATTGGACTCAAGTCTCTTGTGTCTCCTGCATTGGCAGGTGGATTCTTTACCCCTGAGCCACCTGGGAAGCCCTAGGGCATAATTAGATATATACAACATTTTAAAGTCTTTTGATTGTTTAAACTGCATTTTTCTAAAACAGGATATCTTTTAAGTGTATTTTGGCAGCATCTTTAATAAACAGTAGTCTCCTCAGTGGAAGAGGAAACCAGAAAACAAGAGAGCTTCTAATTAATTTCGTATTAAAAATAGTAATTCGACATTCACGTCTTCCTTCTCCAACTGTCTACAAAATCTTGTATCTCACACTCCAGTAGTCTTGCTCTAAAGTGGCAGTGATTTATCCTGTGTATGTCACTTTGAAACGTGTAGACATGTTTATTTATCATAACCCTGATATTAGAGTTGTTTATAAAGCCAAAACTCTAGTCTCTAGCCAAAGATATTTGAGAACATAAAATACATAATGGATTAAAACATATTTCAGTGTTTAACCATACTTGTTTGTGTACAATGTAAATGTGCTCACCCACAATACTATGTGTATGTTTGTATTAATATATTTGTAAGAGGGCTGACCTCTAAATAGAAAAATGTAGAAACATTTTTACTTTATTGCTTACCGAAATTTCAAAGAACATACTTCCTTGTAATTCATTCTATGACTTTATTTCTCTTAAATATGGTTGGGTAAATTTGCTTAAACTTTGGCTCACAGAAACAATTTTATTTTTTTCAGAAATCTTTCCTCATGATTTAGATATAATTGAAAAATTATAGCAATAAAATCCAACAAACATCTCTTATTACTAAATAATGCTCTATCTTCTTAGAGACACTAGTACTTTGACTAGCTACCCGCCAAATGTTTAAATTTCTTTAATTCCATGTCTCTTTGATATGTGATGTAACTTTTAAACTGTGACTCTCATACTTTGATATTCTGCAGTGGAAACATGAATTAATCATTGAGTTTGTCCAGCAAGCGGAGTGACATCTTGAGCTTCCAGCAGGGCAAACACAAGCTGTACCTGAGTTTACAGCACAAGAAAACATCCCCATAGGGGTGACATTGCTGCATGCTCAACTTACAGTCTCTCAAAATTCTAGATCTTGTCAGTACAGGGGTGGATTCTATTCTTTTGTAATGTTGACGCTGTTATTGCATTTTCTGAAAACGTAGAGGTTACTGTTAACAGCAACACAAACTGGGGGCCAGGGGTTACTGCCTGCCTTATAAAGGCATTCATAAGGAATGGTTTAATAAGCCATTGTTACTGTTACAAAACTTGCATTTTATTAAGAATCACAAATGATCGTACATATAATAAATATGTATTTTTAATGAAGTCTAGTTGGATTGCAGATTATTTCCTTCCTGCCTATAGTTATGCAGATCGGTTGAGAGAGGGGAGCCATTTGTTAAAGAGCACTGCTAGACGTCCCTTGAAGACTGCCCAGTAAAAAGAAGTTATACGAAGTGATACTGTGTTGGTTCTCTCATACCCTGCTTGTAGTGTTCATGACAGTTTTTGTCAGCTTTGTAGCCCTTGTTTTTTCCCTCCAACTTCTGTCTCTGATCATAAGAAGTTTATGACTAGAATCCTGTCATTTAACTCTTTAGTTTAATTGGCCCTCCATATCCAGAGTTTTTGCATCCATGGATTCAACCTATCGCTGTTTGGAAAGTATTAACAAAGTATTCTAGAAAGTTTCACAAAGTAAAACTTGAATTTTCTATTCAGATAACTCTTTACATAGGATTTACATTGTATAAGGTATTTTACTGATCTAGAGACAATTTAAAGTATATGGAAGGAGAGAAATAGAGGAGGGAGATTAATAGATACAGACTCCAGATACGAAATAAATGAATCAGAGGCATAAAATGGAGAGTGTCGCAAATACCGATGTTGTTGTTTAGTCACTAAGTTGTGTCCAGTGCTTTCTGACCCCATGGACTGCAGCACACACAGTCTTCCCTGTCCTTCACTATCTCCCATACCTTGCTCAAACTCATGTCCATTGAGTCGGTGATGCCATCCAACCATCTCATCCTCTGTCACCCCGTTTCTCTTCCTGCCTTCAATCTATCCCAGCATCAGGGTCTTTTTCAAATGAGTCAGTTCTTCACATCAAGTGGTCAAAGTATTTGAGTTTTAGCTTCAGCATCAGTCCTTCCAATGAATATTTAGAGTCTATTTCCTTTAGGATTGACTGGTTTGATCTCCTTGCCGTCCAAGGGACTCTCAAGAGTCTTCCCAAGCAACACAGTTCAAAAGCCTCAGTTCTTCAGCGCTCAGCCTTCTTTATGGTCCAACTCTCACATCCAAACATGGCTACTGGAAGAACCATAGCTTTGATTATATGGACATTTGTCAGCAAAGTAATGTATCTTCTTTTCGATATGTTGTCTAGGTTTGTCTAGCTTTTCTTCCAAGAGCAAACCTCTTTTAATCTCATGGCTATAGTCACCATCTGCAGTGGGAAATATAGTCAATAATTATGTAGTATCTTTGTAGGGTGACAGACAATAACGAGAATTATCATGATGATCATTTTGAAATAGAAAAATTTGAATCATTTTGTTGTGTACAAAGAGCATAGTGTTGCAGGTCAATTACACTTCAAAGCAAACAAGCAAACTCACAGAAAAAGAGATCATATTTGTGGTTACCAGAGGTACTGGTATAAAGAGGGTGCATTAGATGAAGGCAGTCAAAAGGTCAAACTTCCAGTTATAAGATAAATAAGTACTTTGGATGTAATGTATGTGACAATAAGATAAATAAGTCCTGGGGGTGTAATGTACATGATAAATATAATTAACACTGTTGTATGTTAGATATGAGAATTGTTAAAAGAGTGATCCTGAGAGTTCTTATCACAAGGAAAATTTTTTTTCTATTCATTTTTGTATCTATATGAAATGATGGCTGTTCACTAAATATATTGTGTAAATTATGATGCATGTGAATCAAATAATTATGCTGTATACCTTAAATTTATTTCATGCTATGTGTCACGTATATCTCAACAGAGGAAGGAAAAAGGTTAAAGTATATAGGCGGATGTGCATAGGTTACATGCAAATTCTGTGCTATTTTATAAAGGAACTTGAGCATCCAGGGATTTGGGTATCCATGGGAAAGAAAAGGTCCAAGAACCAATTCCTTTCACATACCAAGGGAGGACTATATCTCTCTTTACCAAGGAAAGGAGTTTTGAATGATGTAGATAAAATAAATAGATTCAATAGGTCATTTATGCAATTAGGAGTATGAAGCTTCACCAAGAGGATGGAACTTTTCCAAAGCAAAATAAAGAATTCTACTCTTCTCTATTCCTTTATAATCTTGGAAATTACAAAGAATTAACTAACTTAATGTAGTGGGATGAGGCTGGAGATGGATATTCTGCCCTTAGTTCTGCCATAAGCTAGCTATGGGATACTGCTTTATTTTGTAAAATGAGGATGTTGGACCATTGATTTTTAAGTTACCTCCTAGTTCTAAGATCAGTTCTTTTCTGATGACGATCACCAGAATTTCCTTACAGTAATTCCCTCTTTGAGGTAATATCTCTCTTAAAACTCTGAAACATGGGACTTGATCTCACTCCAGGTTGATATCTTGTGATCATATCCACAAAATGGACTACAAGTTAGTACCTGTATTTTTTAACTTAATTTTTATTTTTTAACACCAAAACATTTTCTATTGTGGTATGACAGCAATGTTGTGATAGTTTCAGGTGAACAGTGAAGGGACTCAGCTATACATATACATGTATCCATTCTCCCCCAAGTCCCCCCTCCCATCCCGGCTGACACATAACATTGAGCAGAGTTCCAAGTGCTATACAGTAAGTTTTTGTTGGTTATCCGTTTTAAATATAGCAGTGTGTACCTGATCTTCCCAAAGTCTGTAACTATCCCTTCCCCTGGCAGCCATGAGTTCCTTTTCTAAGTCTGTGAGTCTCTTGCTATTTTCTAAGTAAGTTCATTTGTATCATTTCCTTTTAGATTCCACATGTAAGGGATGTCATAAGATATTTCTTCTTCTCCGTCTGACTTCACTCAGTGTGACACCTAATGATATAAAAAGATGTTATTAAATCTAGAAGTGTTTGCAATTTTATAGGGGTTTTTTTTACTTCATTTTGGCAATAAGGCATAATTATTTTTTCCTTTTTACCTCTACTGTCAACAGTAAAATTGCTAAATTGGCTAATAGTTATAAATAAGAAGAGTCTTAATCACTATGCCCATATCCAACAGATAGCAAACATGTCAGTAAACATATATTTTATTGTAATGCTTATGTGCCCTTCAGTGCTGCCAAACTCATTTGTGGATGGAAAAAGCAATTCCTTGACACAGTAAATAGAGTAACCCCCAGCAAATAGACCGCTAAAACTCAGTGTTAACAATATTGCTAAAACAATCCTTCTATTTTATTGCTCTTTATGTCATCCATTTTCTATTTATTTTTTAGGATATCCTTGAAGATTAGTCAGAGAGCCTTTTATGTGCCTCTAAAGGTAGGAAAAAGAACCCTTATTTCTGATTATAGAATATATTTGTAATTAGATGGCAAATAGAATGCTTTCATTTTAGCTATGTTTTAATACTTTACGGCTCTTTTTAGATATAGACATAGTTAATGTTGCTTATTTGGAAAATCTGAAAAATGTGTTATTTCTACTCACCTGTCAACTTGAAATCATCCAATGCATNTTTATGCAATTAGGAGTATGAAGCTTCACCAAGAGGATGGAACTTTTCCAAAGCAAAATAAAGAATTCTACTCTTCTCTATTCCTTTATAATCTTGGAAATTACAAAGAATTAACTAACTTAATGTAGTGGGATGAGGCTGGAGATGGATATTCTGCCCTTAGTTCTGCCATAAGCTAGCTATGGGATACTGCTTTATTTTGTAAAATGAGGATGTTGGACCATTGATTTTTAAGTTACCTCCTAGTTCTAAGATCAGTTCTTTTCTGATGACGATCACCAGAATTTCCTTACAGTAATTCCCTCTTTGAGGTAATATCTCTCTTAAAACTCTGAAACATGGGACTTGATCTCACTCCAGGTTGATATCTTGTGATCATATCCACAAAATGGACTACAAGTTAGTACCTGTATTTTTTAACTTAATTTTTATTTTTTAACACCAAAACATTTTCTATTGTGGTATGACAGCAATGTTGTGATAGTTTCAGGTGAACAGTGAAGGGACTCAGCTATACATATACATGTATCCATTCTCCCCCAAGTCCCCCCTCCCATCCCGGCTGACACATAACATTGAGCAGAGTTCCAAGTGCTATACAGTAAGTTTTTGTTGGTTATCCGTTTTAAATATAGCAGTGTGTACCTGATCTTCCCAAAGTCTGTAACTATCCCTTCCCCTGGCAGCCATGAGTTCCTTTTCTAAGTCTGTGAGTCTCTTGCTATTTTCTAAGTAAGTTCATTTGTATCATTTCCTTTTAGATTCCACATGTAAGGGATGTCATAAGATATTTCTTCTTCTCCGTCTGACTTCACTCAGTGTGACACCTAATGATATAAAAAGATGTTATTAAATCTAGAAGTGTTTGCAATTTTATAGGGGTTTTTTTTACTTCATTTTGGCAATAAGGCATAATTATTTTTTCCTTTTTACCTCTACTGTCAACAGTAAAATTGCTAAATTGGCTAATAGTTATAAATAAGAAGAGTCTTAATCACTATGCCCATATCCAACAGATAGCAAACATGTCAGTAAACATATATTTTATTGTAATGCTTATGTGCCCTTCAGTGCTGCCAAACTCATTTGTGGATGGAAAAAGCAATTCCTTGACACAGTAAATAGAGTAACCCCCAGCAAATAGACCGCTAAAACTCAGTGTTAACAATATTGCTAAAACAATCCTTCTATTTTATTGCTCTTTATGTCATCCATTTTCTATTTATTTTTTAGGATATCCTTGAAGATTAGTCAGAGAGCCTTTTATGTGCCTCTAAAGGTAGGAAAAAGAACCCTTATTTCTGATTATAGAATATATTTGTAATTAGATGGCAAATAGAATGCTTTCATTTTAGCTATGTTTTAATACTTTACGGCTCTTTTTAGATATAGACATAGTTAATGTTGCTTATTTGGAAAATCTGAAAAATGTGTTATTTCTACTCACCTGTCAACTTGAAATCATCCAATGCATAGTGTTTAATTGTCAGTTTGCACTTTGCATTCATATTATTACATACTGTGAAGTTAAAGTGAAAATGTTAATCACTCAATCATGTCTGACTCTTTGTGACTCCATGAACTATAGCCCACCAGACTCCTCTGTCCATGGCAAGAATTCTCCAGGCAAAAATAAAAATGGGGAGTCATTCACTTTGCATGGGATTTTCCAGACGCAGGTATTGAATGCAGGTCTCCTTCATGCAGGTTGAATCTTTACTGTCTGAGCCACCTGGAAACCCCTTACTATCACATATTACTTCAGTTCATTATATTATTTAGAGTTTTTTTTTAACCCTTGTGGGCAGACTTTATTCATTGTTTTACATTGTATATTACCTTCATAATTTTAGCATAGTTTGACATTACCATGTATGACTTCCATATATCAAGAAGATAATTTTGTAATATATACACTCATGTATGAGCTTCCAAGGTAGCACAGTGGTAAAGAATCCACCTGCCAATGCAGGAGACGCAGGAGATGTGAGTTCAATCCCTGTGTCTCGAAGATCCCCTGGAGGAGGAAATGGCAACCTGCTCCATCCAGTATTCTTGCCTGGAAAATTCCATGGACAGAGAAGCCTGGCGAGCTACAGTCCATGGGGCTGCAGAGTCAACTCAACCGGGCACACACACATGCATGCACACTTTTGTATTTTAACGTTTAGAATATACTGTTAGAAACTAAGTTTCTCTAACCTACCATAATTTCATAGTTTTCTTCTTATTTTAAAACTATAATTTTTAAAGAAACAACCAAAGTTGCCATAAGTATAATTAGCTATCAGTGATTTATTAAAACAAATTTTAATTTGGAAGAATTTAATTCTGTATTAGCTTTTCTTAATGAGTGCCAGAAAATGTGTCCCTTTTCTTGGCTAGAATGTATGTGAAGATAAATTTAGAATTTCTACTCTAGTAGATACTTCTCTGATAATAGCTTAATTGCAGCTATTTCAAACCAAATTGTTTAATTGTGGTGAATCATATGCAAATTGTTCAGATGTAGGTCAACCTCCCACTTCCACATTCTAGCACCTCTTTTCTAATTCGAGACAAACTGCTCAGTGCCTGAAAGAGGCAGAATGGTACAGATTTAAAACATATGGCAAGAGCAAAATGATAATAACATAAAAACAGCAATGAGCTAGGAGTCGTAAAGATGGCAAGCAAGGCAGGTTGCGTTTATTTCACCTGAGCTGATGAGCTTTTGTGCCTGATGTGTGTCTGGTACACTATCATTTGCTCACTGCTCGTGAGATTGGTATTTGGCAAATCATGGTGCCTCTAAGTTGCTAAGGCTCCTCACCTGTACTCATTTTCGGTGTTCTGGCTGAGTGATACAAGCGGACCTCACAGATGGACAAGAATACCTTGGGTAGCTCTGAAAGTGACCAACTGTGATATATTGCTGTTGTAGAAGGTCTGGAAATCCTTTATTTTCCTAGCTACTACATTCTAGTTCTAATCTGTAATTGCCTTTGTGGTGGGTCATTGTATCACTTTCTAATGAACCACTGAGATTTTATGAATTCTATTTAAACTTTATATGTCATTCGCTATGAAAGAAAATAATTTACTTCCAGTTTCTAAAGCATCAAATAATGATAAAGCAGATTCATGTGTTTTTTATGTGTTGTTCTTTATCTCTAGGAGATTATCACCGGTATTTTTGGTATTTCTACAGAAAATAATGAGACTTGCTGGTTACGGACAAAAAAAAAATTAGCCTTAATTCTAATAAAATTTGAAATCTGCCTTACTATAAACATAATATTTAACATTATCATTCTTCAGTGGAATTTAAGAATTTGAATTTGTATTTTCATGTAGTTTATGATATTTCAACTTTTCTGAAATTTGTTTTTAGTTAAATTTTTCATTCTTAAAGAATTATTGAATTAGGTTACTGACTTGAATAATACCTTTTTTTTTTTTTCCAATCTTAGAATGGGAAAAAATTAGATGCTGTATGCTTTGTATTTCTTTCAATATCAATACTTTTGTTGTTAGGAAGTATTTCATATTAAAAATGAAGAATTATACTAAATAGAAAAATATGTTTCCCTCAAAGTTAGCTACTGCTAAAGTTTGGGTGTTTTTCTTTCATGGTTCCTTGTTTATATGCACAAATATCAGTACCAGTCTGTGCACACAATGCTTTCATACCACATGCATGAGTCTGTGTTTTTTTTTTTTTTAACATTTTAATTATGAAGTTTCTCCTAAGTCAATATATGTTATCTATTTCATCCTTTCTAATGGCTACATATTAGACAATTTTTTTGATGTGCCATGATTTATTTAATAGGCCCTTTAAATCTTTTCTTAAATAGAACTTTAAAATAGAAGGAAAGCAGGCCTTTCTTAATTACATTTTTGGCAGGCATACAAAAGAATAATTCTCACTTGTACTTTGAATTAGGAAATTAAGGAGTAAAGAAAAAGTGTTATAGTAAAGAGTCATAAAAAGTATTAGGTAAGGGCACATAAATGGTCAGGGGAAAGAAAAGCTCATAATGTAGGTGTTTATGCAACTGCGCTCTAGGTATGTAAGAGTAAAGTTCTGATTGTTTTTCAAGAGTCACCCCAGATGACACCTTCTTTCATAGCTTTCGAAAAGATGTTTCCCTTCATCCTCATTCTCACCTGGAAAAACAGATCTCATCATGTGTGTTAGATCACATACAAAATTTCACCTTGTATTTTTCCCTACAGGATGTTAACCCTTTGAGGGTAATGACTGTGTGTTACTCCTATTTGAACTTAATAGGTGCTGAATAAATAGCAGTCAGCTAAATTGAATTGAAGTGTGACAAAGGGGAGAAATCAGGTAGAAATATTTAGTCTTACCAACTGTTTATAAAGTACCACTATCTACCTGTTACTTCAGAGTAACACAGTAGTAATTGTTAATAATTCTTCTGATGAACAAGATATAAAAGATATAAACACATGATTTTTGATAAACAGTAAAAGTTCTTTTAAATTGAACTTTAATGATTCTTAGTTGCATTCATGCTTAAAATCAGATATTGGTTGTTTCAGAAAATTATTTATAAATTTATTAAAAAATCTATATGGTACTGAAATTATTTATGCATTACCTCATATGGATCTAAAAACACTTTGCCAGCCTTAAAGTATTATACACATGTAAGACATTATTTTTATTGATAAGACAGTAACAAATTTGTCTCTGTGGGTTAAAAGTATGGATAGTTATTTGCAAAGTAGAAATTACATANAATGCTTTCATACCACATGCATGAGTCTGTGTTTTTTTTTTTTTTAACATTTTAATTATGAAGTTTCTCCTAAGTCAATATATGTTATCTATTTCATCCTTTCTAATGGCTACATATTAGACAATTTTTTTGATGTGCCATGATTTATTTAATAGGCCCTTTAAATCTTTTCTTAAATAGAACTTTAAAATAGAAGGAAAGCAGGCCTTTCTTAATTACATTTTTGGCAGGCATACAAAAGAATAATTCTCACTTGTACTTTGAATTAGGAAATTAAGGAGTAAAGAAAAAGTGTTATAGTAAAGAGTCATAAAAAGTATTAGGTAAGGGCACATAAATGGTCAGGGGAAAGAAAAGCTCATAATGTAGGTGTTTATGCAACTGCGCTCTAGGTATGTAAGAGTAAAGTTCTGATTGTTTTTCAAGAGTCACCCCAGATGACACCTTCTTTCATAGCTTTCGAAAAGATGTTTCCCTTCATCCTCATTCTCACCTGGAAAAACAGATCTCATCATGTGTGTTAGATCACATACAAAATTTCACCTTGTATTTTTCCCTACAGGATGTTAACCCTTTGAGGGTAATGACTGTGTGTTACTCCTATTTGAACTTAATAGGTGCTGAATAAATAGCAGTCAGCTAAATTGAATTGAAGTGTGACAAAGGGGAGAAATCAGGTAGAAATATTTAGTCTTACCAACTGTTTATAAAGTACCACTATCTACCTGTTACTTCAGAGTAACACAGTAGTAATTGTTAATAATTCTTCTGATGAACAAGATATAAAAGATATAAACACATGATTTTTGATAAACAGTAAAAGTTCTTTTAAATTGAACTTTAATGATTCTTAGTTGCATTCATGCTTAAAATCAGATATTGGTTGTTTCAGAAAATTATTTATAAATTTATTAAAAAATCTATATGGTACTGAAATTATTTATGCATTACCTCATATGGATCTAAAAACACTTTGCCAGCCTTAAAGTATTATACACATGTAAGACATTATTTTTATTGATAAGACAGTAACAAATTTGTCTCTGTGGGTTAAAAGTATGGATAGTTATTTGCAAAGTAGAAATTACATATAAAAGAAGCAATTCTTTGCCTGAATTCTGTTAGAAGAAACAGAGTAATGTTAGTACTTGTATATAATGCAACTTGCTAGTCATGCTGTTTAAATGAATCTTTGACATTATCTCAGCCAGCAAAAGTAGACTTATTAATGGCTTGAATTGTGTCTAAAAGAATCGCTGATTTCATATTAGTTTGAATTCAATGGTAGTGTTAATTTGAAACATCTTGAACATATGTACAAAATTCTTTTTTAACAGAAAAAGGAAAAATAAGTGGGTATGAGATCTCTTTTGAAATTGAAAGTGGTAACTATTATGCCTACTGCATAATAGTTTTTCTCATCTGACTTCCAGAAGTCACCATCCCCAAACTCTTGATTCTACACACATCTTATTGGACAAATCAGGAAGGAGGAAAGGATCTTGCTCAGTCTTCTAAATAAATTTATCTAATATTCGGCTAGGGTTACAAATGCAGATACCTTTGGAACCCATGAGTATAGCCAAAGGGAGTGTAACAGACCAGTACTGTACATTTGGGAGTGGTGTGGACTGAGGAAAAGACAATCACATGCTCAGCAAACAAGGGCTGTTTCTACTCATTCCAGTCATACTTTCTATCTAACAGTATGTTCCAGTAGCCATAACTTCTAAAGGTAAAAGGAATTGAATATTGAAATTTCTATGTGAAATCTCACAGTTTCTAAATATGGGCCCAATTTTAAACACTGGGGAAAAAAGAAAACCATGTAAAGGAATCATAGCATGCTTTTAGGTAAGCAATTTGCTACTTTTGCATAGATACCTTGCAAATACTTCCTCAATCAATAAGTGAATTATAGATATCTATAAGATACAGGGAAATAAATGAGCACTCTAGCCCTTGTTCTCCCATGTTCGTTGGAAATTTCATATAAAACTTTAAGGAGGATAATAGCCATTAGCAACAAATATGGAGACCTCAGACAAGCGTTTTCATTCTATATCTGGATTCTAGGGGGGAAAAGAAAGCAAGAAAGAGCTCAGTAAGCTAAGGTTTTGTTAAGATATATTATGATATGCAAAGAATGATGTTTAAGAGATATCATTTTTGAGCACACTTTTATCTGATCCCCAACTTACCTTATGCTCTTAAATAATTCCTCTTTTCTTTAATACCTCAAATATTTTGTCATTTTGTCAATTTTAAAAGAAAATGGTGAGTTAAGATAATGACTCTATGGAAAGTCAAACACAAGGGAAAAATAAAAATCAAGTATGCCAATTTTGTCACATAATCATTAATGAATAAACATGGGTTCAGTGCACTCTGGTTCTTTTTACATTTTAACCTTCAAGATTTACTTTCTTTTTGAGATCTCTCCTCCACAAACTTCTGGACAAACTCACCTTCCTTCTTTCATTTCAGTCCTTTATTATATCACCACATTTCACTGCATCTAATGGCACCTAATTACAGTTGCTCACACATCTCTCTTCCCAAGTAGACTTGAGAATCTCAAGGCCAGAAACAATATCTTTTAACAATCATAAACTTACAGAAAATTTGTACCTATATCACAGAGAACTTTTCCACTGAACTATTTGAAAATAAATTGCCAGCATAATGCCACATTACCCAGAGTGCTTTAGGGTGTGTCTCCCTACAAACAAAGACATTTTCCACATAACCACAATAAAATCACCAATATCAGGTACTAAGGACTAAATTGTGCCCCACCTTATATTCATATAGCTTCCCTGTTGGCTCAGATGATAAAGAATTCACCTGCAATGTGGGAAGCCTGGGTTCAATCCCTGTGTTGGGAAGATCCCCTGGAGAATGGCATGACAACCCACTCCAGTATTCTTGCATAGAGAATCCCCATGGACAGATGAGCTTGGAGGGCTATGGTCCATAGGGTCACAAAGAGTCGGACACAACTGAGCAACTAAGCACACCCGGTCCCACTCATAAGTTGAAGCCCTAACCCCTCCTCCAACCCCCTGTAATGGTATTTGGAGAATAGCCTGCACTAAGTGTTGATGGTATTTGGAGGAGAGGCCTTTGGTAGCTAGGTAGGTTTAGATGAGGTAATGAGCATAATGGGGTAGTGCTCTTATAAGAAGAGATGCCAGAGAGTTTATTTATTTTCTCACTGTCATGTGTGAACAAAAGCAAGAAAGAAGGAATTGGTGAGTTCCTTGATAATGACTTGGCAGCCTCTAAATCTATGAAACATAAATTCCTGCTGCTTGAACCACCCAGTTGATCATATTTTGTTAACACAGCTGCAGCTAACTAATACATCAGGAAATTAACATCCTTAGTTCACTACTATCTAATCCCCAGATCTCATTCAAGTTTCATCAGTTGTCCAAATAAATTCCAACTATTGGTCTTAGTGTATAAGAATTTGTTTCCAAATTATATGCCTTGTTTTTTAGTTTCATTTTATTAGTCTTCATGAGTGTAGAAAAATTCTACAGACTTTCCTTGACTTTCATGACCCTGATACTTTTAAAGATTACACTGCAGTTGCTTTGTAGCACAGCCTTTCATTTGGATTTGTCTGAATTAAGGACCATAGTTTATGCAAATTTGGATCCTAGCATCCAGGACTGTGTCTGGCATATAGATGGTGTTCAACAAACACTTGTTGAGGAATGAATTAGTTATTGAAAACTCTGACTGAGTCACTTGCGTAATGCTAATAGCAACAATTTCAAAACTTTAAAGAGAAAATTGTAAAGCAGGTTCAAATTAAGAAATAAAGAAAACACACACAGACAAACTCTGATGTCTTCTCTTAGTGTTTTTGAGATCTGTTCTTTATTTATTGAACATGCATACATTGGCTATTGTGTAAGAAACTGTAATAACAGTTTCTTTGGAGCAGTGCTTCTCAAAGCGTGGTCTGTGGATTGCTTCCAGTTTACGTCCTATTTCTGGTTCATGATGACATTGGGGTTACATATTTAGAAAACCTTTTTAGCATTTTGACAAAGTGGTTCTATTTCTGCTGAATCTATTAATTCTGAAGTGACATATTAGATATATTTTATCTGATTTTATTTTTTATTCCATTTATCTAGCAATTAATTTGCATTGTATTTGCCATATTATTGATCCATAATGGATTAGAAGTTAAAAATGGCTCATTTATCACAGTTTGTGGTTATTCCCATCAGAGTAAAGTGTAATTAAAGTAGATGGAAACTTGGTGGAATTTGACCTTGCGCCTAAAGAATGGGTAAAATCTTGTTGTTTTCTTCAATCATTCATTCATGTCTGACTCTTTTCGACCCCATGGACTGCCACACTCAAGGTTTCCCTGTCCTTCATGATTCCTGGACTTTGCTCAGACTCATGTCCAGTGAGTCAGTGATGCCATCCAACCATCTCATCCTCTCTTACACCCTTCTCCTCCTGCCCTCAATTTTTTCAAGCATTAGGATCTTTTCCAATGGATCGACTCTTCGCATTATATGGCCAAAATACTGGAGCTTCAGCTTCATCAATAATCCTTCCAATGAATATTAAAGTTTGAATTACTTTAGGATTAACTGGTTTGATCTCCTTGTTGTAAAATAGGTAACAATCTTACTAGTTTATAAATTAGAGAAATGAGCAAATCAGCCATAACAAAGTATGAGAGGAAGCATGTGTCTATTTGCATTATGTGGTTGCAAGTGTGCACTTATTTGTGTGCTTGTATGTGTTGGATGGGTATTAGAAGACAGGAGCTTCAAGAGATAGTAAGACCGCATGATTCTAAAAGGAGCTGAGAGCAACCCCTCCCATATTTGATTGCATTGAATTCCAAAACATTGATCCTAGTAGCATTGCCCTTACAGTACATTCTTATGTTCTCTCTTTCTTTTTGAAAACATTCTTTCCTTTGACCACCAGAAACTTATAATTCTCACTGCTAACAAAAAACCAATAAGCTCCTGTGACCAAGAAAGTAGACAGTGCTACTATTACCATTTGTAGATAACGGAGACTATTCACAGCTTGTGTACTAGTCACTCAGTCATGTCCGACTCTGTGACTCCACAGACTGTAGCCCTCCAGGCTCCTCTGCTCATGGAATTCTCCAGGCAGGAATACTGGAGTGGGTAGCCATTCCCCTCTCCAAGGGATCTTCCTGACCCACGGATTGAACCTGGATCTCCTGCATTGCAGGCAGATTCTTTACCATTTACAAATATTTAAATGAAAAGAGGAGAGCTGTAGTTAGAAGAGAGGGAAAACAATGAGAGAAAGAATAGAGTGAGCATAAGAAATGCTGCTAGGGAAAGAAGAACCTAAAAGGAAGGATATATTATTGCATCAAGTTTAACTTACTCTGCTAGTCTTAAAGGGCAGTAGCATTTAGTTCAGTTCAAAACCTATTTACTAAGAAATTGTCATGGAACAGACACTGAAATTAAGGAATGCAAAGAAGAATAAGACATAAGAACTTTCCATAGAATGAATTCAGTGGTTTGGGTAAGACAGATAAGTAAATACAACTTCAGTGTAGTGGTTGGGACTTTCATTGGGGAATTTGCAGGTACAGAGGGTAGGTGATTGTGCAGCTTCCCAGGATTCTCTGAGGAGATTATGCCCATAAAAGGTCCTGATGAAAACTAAACCAAACTGAAATAAATGGTATGGAGAAGAAGCGCAATTTGATAATCAGTACACAGTTTAGGAGCTGGTACATTGTTGTAGTTGTAACGTCACTCAGTCTTGTCTGACCCTTTGTGATCCGATGAACTGCAGGCTGCCCTGTCCTTCACTATCTCCTGGAGTTTGCTCAAATACATGTCCATTGAGTCGGTGATGACATCCAACCATCTTGTCCTCTGTTGCCCTCTTCTCCTTTTCCTTTCAATCTGCATATAAGAGGTTATTGATACATCACTGGTGCTGAATGAACAGTGGTTGAATGAATGGATGATTTACTTAATTAGAATGAATTGACATTCTAGAGGTAAATGCAACTCCAGGAAGAGGAACTAGGCAGGACATGGAAGTGTAACAGAGCAGTGGTGAATTAAGATGAGGGAGACATCATCAGTCCTCCACGGTAGAGTGAAAATTATATGACAGAGACACGCGAGTTGAAAATGGACACATAAGTTGAAGTCAAGTAACGGAGACATTTCTCTGAATACTAAGGCCCCATAGATTCTAAGCATCTATCAGTAATGGGAGTGACATGGGATATTTGTATGTAGTTTGATTATAGATGACTGAGTATGAGAGAGACGAGACAGATACAGTGGCCTACCAGTTAGGAGGCTAGCTCACTGGTCTTGACAAGAAAAGGTGAAGATCTAACATATGGCTAATGAAGAAGAGATAGCAAATGGGGAAGGGGCAGGCACACAGATTCATGAGTTACTGGAGAAATAGAATCAGTGGAATGTTTCACTTATGTAGTGGGTAGTGTGAAGAGGGAGGGATAAATCACAGTCTGAAAGAAAAGGGTGAAAACTTGAACACTTTCTATATTTGACTTTAGTCCCTGCATGAATGAAGATATCCTAAATGAGCCAAGGAATATGGGAAGACAGATACATATTTGGAAAACAGGGAGAGACACCAAAAGGAATTCAGTTTTAGCCATTTAATTGAGATGCCTGTTGAGGAAGAGAGATCAAAACTGAAGAAATGGATGTATATATTTTCATGTGTGTATATATATATATGAACATATGGGCTTCCCAGGGGCTACTGTAGGAGATGTAAGAGATGGAAGTTCGATTCCTGGGTCAGGAAGACCCCTGGAGGAGGGCATGCCAACCCACTCCAGTGTTCTTGCCTGGAGAAAGTTATGGGCAGAGGAGCCTAGTGGGCTATATAGTCCATAGGGTCACAAAGATTTGGACATAACCTCAGATATGCAGATGATACCACCCTTATGGCAGAAAGTGAAGAGGAACTAAAGAGCCTCTTGATGAAAGTGAAAGAAGAGAGTGAAAAAGCTGGCTTAAAGCTCAACATTCAGAAAATGAAGATCATGGCATCCAGTCCCATCACTTCATGGCGAAGAGATGGAGAAACAGTGGAAACAGTGTCAGACTTTATTTTGGGGGGCTTCAAAATCACTGCAGATGGTGATTGCAGCCATGAAATTAAAAGATGCTTACTCTTTGGAAGGGAAGTTATGACCAACCTAGATAGCATATTCAAGAGCAGAGACATTACTTTGCCAACAAATATCCATCTAGTCAAGGCTATGGTTTTCCCAGTGGTCATGTATGGATGTGAGAGTTGGACTGTGAAGAAAGCTGAGTGCTGAAGAATTGATGCTTTTGAACTGTGGTGTTGGAGAAGACTCGAGAGTCCCTTGGACTGCAAGGAGTTCCAACCAGTCTATCCTAAAGGAGATCAGTCCTGGGTGTTCATTGGAAGGACTAATGCTAAAGCTGAAACTCCAATACTTTGGGCACTTCATGCGAAGAGTTGACTCACTGGAAAAGACCCTGATGCTGGGAGGGATTGGGGATGGGAGGAGAAGGGGACAACAGAGGATAAGATGGCTGAATGGCATCACCGACTCGATGGATATGAGTTTGAGTAAACTCCGGGAGTTGATGATGGACTTGGAGGCCTGGCATGGGCAATTCATGGGGTCGCAAAGAGTCGGACACGACTGAGAGACTGAACTGAACTGAAGTGGCTTAACATGCACACACGCATATATGAACATATATGTTATATAATGTTAAAAGTATGCATATAGAACAAAGGTTTAATGTATCAATTCTCTCTGCACAAGATCACGTAAAACTTTATTTTCTCATTAATTTATGGCTTTCAAATTAACTCATTGCTTGAAGTATATCATTAGAAACTTTAGTACTTCATTGTATATTTCAAAATGTGTCATAGAATAAATGCTGTAACTTGAACCTGGTTCCTGACTTGTGAAAACATCATGTGTCTCTGCTACCAAAGCCAAGAGAACTGTGCCAATTACATGTCTGAACCTGTTTCAGTTTAATTACGTGGATTACTGAAGCAGAAACAACCTTTGTGCTTAATTGACCCTTATAATTGCCTTAGTTCTCTGCTTTGCCCTTCTTGGGGGTATAATTCCATGTCCTACTATTATTAGGAAGAAAAATTCACTTCCTTTTTTGGTAACTCCAGAAAAAAGAAAGATTAAAATATACTTTAGTGTTCAGAGAACTAACATTTTATCAGCCTCTGTAGCTAGAGAGTAATATACTGAGCAAAGGGGAAAGAGATGACCTGGAGTCACCTCATTGTCCTCATGTGACAGTTGAGTTACCTCTTATACTGTTTTTTTTTTTTTTTTACAACCAACCTCAGTTACTCAGTTCTATCAATAGTGACCTTTGAGTATCTCCCAATTTAAGATATCCAAAGCCCAAATAGATTCTTGAACTCTGCATATGTTTGAATCTGTGTTGCAAAGGTTAGGTCTCCAGTCAATTCATGCACCTGCCGGGAAACTCCGAATGGATTAGTCAACAGGAAAAGAATGCTTACTCTTCAGTCTCTCAACCACAAATTCAACTTTTCCATATAGCAGTCCAAAACCTAAGAACTTCAACTAAATGGAGACATTAAAAGCACAGACGTCATTATACCCCTAATATTTCACTCATAATACCTACTCAGTAATTTTTTCAACCAGTTAATGGAAAAGCCAGAATGGTAATGTCATGCATGAATAAATTATGATTCTCTCAAATTACCTTTTTGGATTATCTTTTATGAAAGAGGTAGACAAAATTTATGTAATGCCACTCCTTTTTCCCCTGGACACTGTCCGTGAGAATGTGTGTTAAGCTTTTAGTGATCAATTTTAACTACTTTAAATATATAGAATATAAAATATACAAATATAAGTTGAGAGTTTTAAAACTCAGAAATATTTCACAGTTTCACAGTCCCAATTCATAAAGCCCCGCACCATTTATTTTCATCCATTCAAGTGCTTGTCCACTTGTGGATTTTTGTCAGTGAGTATTGAGCACATGCTGTATACTAGCACTGTACGGGGCTTTGCAAACTCACAGGTACAAATTAGATTGTCTGTCCTCAGACGGGTGCACACAATACAGGAGCACAGACAACAGCTTTTAGCCAGAATCTGTCCTGAAATCCTCTGGTATGGATTCCAGGTCTTCTTAGGCAGCCTGACAAGATGGATCAGGGAGTTCAGCTACCTTAAACAAATGTTGATGACAGGAAAAGCACACTTGAGAAATGAAGAATGTGATGTTGAGAAGGCTGAGGGTAAGTGCGGGGAGAGCAGGAGAAGTAGGCATATGCCAAACTGGACATGTTAATGATTTTGAATTAAATCCTAAAGATGATAAAGAACAATTGAATAAATGTAAGAATGGACATGAGTTTACCAGACTTACTTTTTAGAGTGATTTCTGGAAGAGCAGGAGAAGTAGGCATATGCCAAACTGGACATGTTAATGATTTTGAATTAAATCCTAAAGATGATAAAGAACAATTGAATAAATGTAAGAATGGACATGAGTTTACCAGACTTACTTTTTAGAGTGATTTCTGGAAGAGCAGGAGAAGTAGGCATATGCCAAACTGGACATGTTAATGATTTTGAATTAAATCCTAAAGATGATAAAGAACAATTGAATAAATGTAAGAATGGACATGAGTTTACCAGACTTACTTTTTAGAGTGATTTCTGGAAGAGCAGGAGAAGTAGGCATATGCCAAACTGGACATGTTAATGATTTTGAATTAAATCCTAAAGATGATAAAGAACAATTGAATAAATGTAAGAATGGACATGAGTTTACCAGACTTACTTTTTAGAGTGATTTCTGGAAGAGCAGGAGAAGTAGGCATATGCCAAACTGGACATGTTAATGATTTTGAATTAAATCCTAAAGATGATAAAGAACAATTGAATAAATGTAAGAATGGACATGAGTTTACCAGACTTACTTTTTAGAGTGATTTCTGGAAGAGCAGGAGAAGTAGGCATATGCCAAACTGGACATGTTAATGATTTTGAATTAAATCTTAAAGATGATAAAGAACAATTGAATAAATGTAAGAATGGACATGAGTTTACCAGACTTACTTTTTAGAGTGATCTCTGGAAGTTTTTGCAAGTGATCAATTAAATAAATTGATCAACAAAAGAAAGTCATACAATGATCAATGTATAGAAGAATAATAAGAAAATAACTGCACAGGTTATTCAAGAGCTGTTTTAAGTATCAAATTGACAAGACTTCACCACTTATAGAGGGAGGTTATCACAAGCTGAAAATCTTGGATAACTGTCAAGGTTTGCAAGAAAGGTTGAGTACATAAAAGTGCCATTGTCCATGTGTGCTAATGAGACAGAGTTCAATTATGAACATGTTGAGAGGCTGGTGTGTTTAAGGTACATTCAGCTAATTATGCAAGTTGACTGTTGAACAGATAGAGACAATTAGACCAGAGGTAAACTAGAGATAGTTATAATCAGTATTGAGAGGTGGAAGGCAGTTAATTGATGTGAATAAAATAGTCCAATGGTACATCTAGGCAAGAAGTGAATACAGCTTCAGACCATGATGAGCCAGTAGACAATGTGAAATTATAAATGCAGGACTGATATGAGAAAAGTCTCCAGAATCTTAATGTCTTTGGATATTGATGAGGAATGATTTCACTTGAAAGAGGCCTTATATTAAAAGAAAAAAAAACGATCCAAGTTCTGGGAATAATCTTTCCAAAATAAAAGGAAGAGTGCCCAGATCTTGAAATATGTTCCCATTCTTCAAATCTTATTTTTCAACAATCCACTTTATGTTTCAACTCAGGAGTGGTTAAACTCATCCTATTCACATATGAGCACAAAAGCATGACCAGGGATTATTCAGCACTCAGAATCCCACTTTCTCCTATCATATTTTTTTGTTTTTTAGTTTTATACCACCCAATTCACTTAAAGAACAACCTTTTCAAAGTGTGAAGTTTTCAGTGATCTAATTCACTCAGGCATAGCAATATTTTCCTACATTAGCTCATCAGAAAGAATGCCAATGGCATAAAAATAAATGGGAGTAAAAATAGCTTAAATATTTGACCTGAATAACATATTGCTTAACTATTTGGTTTAATGTAACCATCATATGAATCCACATAATCTAATAGAAAGATTTCATTTTCTGCACTGTAAAACAAGGTTAGAGAAAGATTAAATGGCTGCAGAAAGAAACATAGTCTAGCAAGGCTTTTTTTTTTCCCTTTTGAGAATTACATAGGCTTTAGATAGATGCTACATAAAACATATT
This sequence comes from Neotragus moschatus, assembly GCA_006410615.1. NCBI lineage: Eukaryota > Metazoa > Chordata > Mammalia > Artiodactyla > Bovidae > Neotragus > Neotragus moschatus. Next base: position 578,242 of record SJYA01000064.1, on the reverse strand, counting down.
TTAAGACAATATTTTAGTCAATTTAATTTTTGACTTTTAACTATTCCTGAGCACCTTAGTGATATCTCTGTGGGATCAATATTATTAAAAGACTATGAGGTTGAATGCCATAAAGATGAATCAATTCCATAGTCCTAAGGTTTATTGTTGTTGTTCAGTTGCTAAATCATGTCCTACTGTTTGCAGCCCCATTAACTGCAGAACACTAGGCTTTCCTGTCCTTCACTGTCTCCCTGAGTTTGCTAAAACTCACATCCATTGAGCCATCCAACCACCTCAGTCTCATCCTCTGTCACCTCCTTCTGCTCCTGCCCTCAAACCTTCCCAGCATCAGGGTCTTTGATGAGTTGGCCCTTAACATTAGGTGCCCAAAATATTGGAACTTCAGCATCAGTCCTTCCAATGAATATTCAGGTTGATTTCCTTTAGGATTGACCCATTTGATCTCCTTGCATCTAAAGGATTCTCGAGAGTCTTCTCTAGCACCACAATTCAAAGCATCAATTATTTGGGACACAGCCTTCTTTATAGTCCAACTCTCACATCCATACATGACTAATGGAAAAACCATTCATTTCAGTTCAGTTCAATTCAGTCCCTCAGTTGTGTCTGACTCTGTGACCCCATGAATCTCAGCAAGCCAGGCCTCCCTGTCCTTCACCATCTCCCAGAGTTCACTCAAACTTACATCCATCAAGTCGATGATGCCATCCAGCCATCTCATCCTCTGTTGTCTCCTTTTCCTCCTGCCCCCAATCCCTCCCAGCATCAGAGTCTTTTCCAGTGAGTCAATTCTTCACAGGAGGTGGCCAAAGTATTGGAGTTTCAGCTTTAGCATCATTCCTTCCGAAGAACACCCAGGGCTGATCTCTTTTAGAATGGACTGGTTGGATCTCCTTGCAGTCCAAGGGACTCTCAAGAGTCTTCTCCAACACCACAGTTCAAATGCATCAATTCTTTGGCACTCAGCTTTCTTCACAGTTCAACCCTCGCATCCATACATGACCACTGGAAAAACCATAGCCTTGACTAGATGGACCTTTGTTGGCAAAGTAATGTCTCTGCTTTTCAATATGCTATCTAGGTTGGTCCATAGCTTTGACTAAATAAACCTTTGTCAGCAAAGTGATGTCTCTGCTTTTTAATACACTCTCTGGGTTTGTCATAGCTATTCTTGCTGGATTCATTATTACTCAGATTTTACTATATTCTTTTATCATCAGTAAGATATTTTTCAAACAAACCAGTTANATAGCTTTGACTAAATAAACCTTTGTCAGCAAAGTGATGTCTCTGCTTTTTAATACACTCTCTGGGTTTGTCATAGCTATTCTTGCTGGATTCATTATTACTCAGATTTTACTATATTCTTTTATCATCAGTAAGATATTTTTCAAACAAACCAGTTAACTTTTATCAAAAACAGATACAAATATATAGGACCTAGTTACTTAAGTTGACAATAATTTTTTTCTAATTTATGTGGTCAGAAAATTTCATCATTTTCATTATACTATCATAATTGCCATTTTAAAACATAAGTATTGGACCGTGCATGTCCAAATCATAAATAAAAGATAAAGCCTGTGTCTTTTATAACAATCATTAGTATTCATGCTAAAAACTGTTTTTTTTTTTAGAAAATAATTTCACAAACAAAAATAATATATTACCATTTAAGACAATTTGAATATCTATCATTACTCATGAACATATTGGATCCGTTTGTTCTTTGTTAACCCAAATTCTAACCTCTTGTTCCCTTTCCTACTTCATCCCTCTTCTCTCTTGGGTGTAATATTTTCTTGATCAGACAGAGCCACATATAGCTCTGACCTGTGTGTGTTCAGTAAATACCAAGATAATTTGGAATGCTTCCCCAAAAAAGAATTTTTTAAAAAGCTCTCTAAAGAGGAAACACAAAAAAATACCCTTCCCCATTTCTAAAGTATCATATATTGTTTTTAAGAGTATGACTTTAAGGGTTGCAGGAAAACAGGGCAGAGTGAGGGGAAGTTGGGAAAATTTGCTTATTTGAAGGACTGTTGAAAAATGATACCATCCAAGATTGGTATTTTCATGAGTTTCTTGATGTAATATATAATTAAAATAAGTGTTTACTTATTTTATTATTGTTTGGATCTAGTTTTAGGAAGAAGCTTGTATCCAATTTTATGGAATATATCTTTAATCTAGTGTCTAAAAATAAATCCTTCCTTAAGTGTAACTTTGTCTAACTCAATGAAACTGTGAGCCATGCAGTGTAGGGCCACCTAAGATGGACAGGTCAGGGTGGAGAGTTCTGACAAAACATGGTCTACTGGAGAAGGGAATGACAAACCACTTCAACATTCTTGCCTTGAGAATCCCATGAACAATATTAAAAGGCAAAAAGATTGCAAAATGAGAGTTGAACTCCCCAGGTCAGTAGGTGCCCAATGTGCTACTGGAGATCAGTGGAAAAATAACTCCAGAAAGAATGAAGAGATGGAGCCAAAGTAAAAACAACACCCAGTTGTGGATGTGACTGGTGATGGAAGTAAAGTCTGATGCTATAAAGTGCAATATTGCATAGGAACCTGGAATGTTGGTCCATGAATCAAGGCAAATTGGAAGTGGTCAAACAGGAAATGGCAAGAGTGAACATCGACATTTTAGGAATCAGGAACTAAAATGGACTGGAATGGGTGAATTTAACTCAGATGACCATTATATCTACTATTGTGGGCAAGAATCCCTCAGAAGAAATGGAGTAGCCATTATGGTCAACAAAAGAGTCCAAAATGCAGTACTTGGATGCAATCTCAAAAACAACAGAATGATCTCTGTTCGTTTCCAAGGCAAACCATTCAATATCACTGTAATCCTAGTCTGTGCCCCTACCAGTAATGCTGAAGAAACTGAAATTGTGTGGTTTTATGAAAACCTACGAGACCTTTTAGAACTAACACCCCCAAAAGATGTCCTTTTCATTATAGGGGACTGGAATGCAAAAGTAGGAAGTCAAGAGACACCTGGGGTAACAGGCAAATTTGGCCTTGGAGTACAGAATGAAGCAGAGAAAACGCTAATAGAATTTTGCCAAGAGAATGCACTGGTCATAGCAAACATCCTTTTCCAACAACACAAGAGAAGACTCTACACATAGACATCACCAGATGGCCAAAACTGAAATCAGATTGATTATATTCTTTTCAGCCAAAGATGGAGAAGCTCTATACAGTCAGCAAACAAGACCAGGAGCTGACTGTAGCTCAGATCATGAACTCCTTATTGCCAAATTCAGACTTACATTTAAGAAAGTGGGGGAAACCACTAGACCATTTGGATATGACCTAAATCAAATAACTTACAATTATACAGTGGAAATGACAAGTAGATTCAAGGGATTAGATCTGATAGAGTGCCTGAAGAACTATGGATGGAGGTTCACAACATTGTACAGGAGACAGTAATTATAACCATCCCCAAGGGAAAAAAATGCAAAAAGGCAGAATGGCTGTCTGAGGAAGCCTTACAAATAGCTGAGAAAAGAAGAGAACATAAAGGCAAAGGAGAAAAGCAAAGATATACCCATGTGAATGCAGAGTTCCAAAGAATAGCAAGGAGAAATAAGAAAGCCTTCCTCAGTGATCAATGCAAAGATATAGAGGAAGACAACAGAATAGGAAAGACTAGAGATTTCTTCAAGAATGTCAGAGATACCAAGGGAACATTTCATGCAAAGATGGGTACAATAAAGGACAGAAATTGTATCAGTTCAGTTCAGTTCAGTTCAGTCGCTCAGTAGTGTCTGACTCTTTGTGACCCCATGAATCGCAGCACACCAGGCCTCCCTGTCCTTCACCATCTCCCGGAGTTGACTCAAACTTACTTCCATCGAGTGAGTGATGCCATCCAGCCATCTCATTCTCTGTCGTCCCCTCTTACTCCTGCCCCCAATCCCTCCCAGCATCAGAGTCTTTTCCAAAGACTCAACTGTTTGCATGAGGTGGCCAAAGTACTGGAGTTTGAGCCTTAGAATCATTCATTCCAAAGAATACCCAGGGATGATCTCCTTTAGAATGGACTGGATGGATCTCCTTGCAGTCCAAGGGACTCTCAAGAGTCTTCTTCAACACCACAGTTCAAAAACATCAATTCTTTGGTGCTCAGCTTTCTTCACACTTCAATTCTCACATCCATACATGACCACTGGAAAAACCATAGCCTTGACTAGACGGACCTTTGTTCGAGACCTACACAAAGCAGGAGATATTAAGAAGAGGTGGCAAGAATACACAGAGAACTATACAAAAAAAGATCTTCACAACCCAGATAACCATGATGGTGTGATCACTCACCTAGAGCCATACATCCTGGAATGCAAAGTCGAGTGGGCCTTAGAAAGCATCACTACTAACAAAGCTAGTGGAGGTGATGGAATTCCAGTTGAGCTTTTCAAATCACAAAAGATGATGCTGTGAAAGTGTTGCACTCAATATGTCAGCAAATTTGGAAAATATTTTCACCCTGCTTATTTAACTTATATATAGAGTACATCTTGAGAAATGCTGGACTGGATGAAGCATAAGCTAGAATCAAGATTGCCAGAAGAAATATCAATAACCTCAGGTATGCAGATGACTCCATCCTTATGGCAGAAAGCAAAGAATAAGTAAAGAGCCTCTTGATGAAAGTGAAAGAAAGGAGTGAAAAAGTTGGCTTAAAGATCAACATTCAGAAAACTAAGATCATGGCATCTGGTCCTATCATTTCATTGCAAATAGATGGGGAAACAACAAAAATGGAGAGAGATTTTATTTTGGGGGGCTCCAAAATCACTGCAGATGGTGATTGCAGCCATGAAATTAAAAGATGCTTGCTCCTTGGAAGAAAAGTTATGATCAACATAGACAGCATATTAAAAAGCAGAGACATTACTTTGCCAATGAAGATCTATCTAGTCAAGGCTATTATTTTTCCATTAGTCATGTATGGATGAGAAAGTTGGACTATAAAGAAAGCTGAGTGCCAAAGAATTGATGGTTTTGAACTGTGGTGTTGAAGAAGACTCTTGAGCATCCCTTGGACAGCACGGAGATCCAACCAGTCCATCCTAAAGGAAATCAGTCCTGAATATTCATTGGCAAGGACTGATGTTGAAACTGAAACTTCAATACTTTTGCACCTGATTTTAAGAGCTGACTTATTTGAAAAGACCCTGATGTTGGGAAAGATTGAAGGCAGGAGGAGAAGGGGACGACAGAGGATGAGATGGTTGGATGGCATCACCGATTCAAATGACATGAATTCGAGTAAACTTCAGGAGTTGGTGATGGACAGGGAAGCCTGGCGTGCTGCAGTCCATGAGATCACAAAGAGTCTGACATGACTGAGTGATTGAACTGAACTGTTTAACTTACTAATATATTTCCAACTTAGAATTTCATGATACTAAAAGTTTGTATTTTTAACATCAGTACCCCACTGGAATTTAAAAGTTTTTGTTATCTTGGCCTTAAAATAAGAAATTAATATATTCACACAGATAAAAATAAGAACTCCTTCATCAATAAGGCACAGTAAGAAAAATAAATGTCCTCCTTGTAACATGTTTTCTCTTATAACCAAATGAATCAGATTTTGACATTTTTAAAGTAAGCATTTTTGAGATGCTTATTTTCTCTTTTATCAACTTATATGCACATGCTTATTCTTTGACAGTTTCTCTCCATTCAACTTGTTCTGAATCACTGTCTTCCAGATTTGTGGCTAGCTCCTCCTTACTCCCTTGAGATTTCCAATATTTTAATGAAAAGATAACTTTCGGATTTCACCCTTGATATTTTTCTTCTCTTTATAGCTTGCAAAATTTGACCTCACCACCTTCTCCAACATAGCCCTCTTTCTTCCGTCTTCTTCCTACCTTCCCTATACTATCCCCACCCTGCATGCCCGTAACCTTGCCTCAGTTAATGTCTGGTGAAGGCGCCTCTTAGGCATATCCACACTCTCCTCTCATCTGTGGACCCACACTCTACGAATAAACATCAAGCAGAGCAATGAATTTCATTTATCAGTTATCAAACACTCCCTAATATTTTATAAACAATTTGTTTTTGTATTCCCAGAACGCTAATGTTTGATGACAGATAGTTCCAGGTGCTCAATTATTGTTTATTATATAAACATCATCCAAAAAACAGTTATTTTGTATTTTAAATTAATTCCTTCAGATATTATTTAGTTTTTGCAATACTTTTTTAGCTAATATCTAAACACACTCTGCCTGGTTTTATCACTGTTTTAAGATTAATAAATATGCTCATATGAAACTAAAATTTCTTTGTATATAAAACTTTTAGCATAGCTTAATATTTTATTTCACATGTGTATCACTTATTATAGACATATTTAACTGAATTTTAACTTTTCCTTTGGATACATTTCTCTAAATAAAATTGTTATAATCTAAATTTTAGAGTTTGTGAGAAACTGCTTTCCAGAAAGACAGAAATTTATGAGACTTCCCAGATTCACTTCTCTCTTGCCAGCATTGAGAAGTCTTGTGGTGTTTAAAGTCTGCTAATTAGATAAGCATAAAAAATTGTAATTTTTTATTTTAAACTACGTTTCTTTCATTTATTCTAATTAGAGGATAAAGTTTTTAAATGTTTAGCACAATTTCCATAAGAGTCTTCTGGCTTCCAGTCTTCCTACTGACCTCTAATCCGCTACTGCCTTATAGCACAGTCCTGCACACATTGAACAGAGAATATTAATGATTTCAAGTTACTCACAAAATAGCTTCCAAATTGATGGTGCAGATTACTATCCTCTTTACAGCCTACTCCCAACCTCCTTTCTCTTCATAAAATTTTTACCTTTTCCTTATACAGCCTGTAATTATGTTCAGCTGATAGATGTACTTTCTAATGCCCCTTTATCTATGAATTTTATCTTTCCATATCTACCACTTGAAATCCTACCTATTATTTAAAATGAAAGTGAAAGCCATACAGTTGTGTCTGACTCTTTGTGACCCCGTGGACTATACAGCCCATGGAATTCTCTAGGACAGAATAATGGAGTGGGGTAGCCATTCCCTTCTCAAGGGAATCTTCCCAAACCAGGGATCGAACCCAGGTCTCCCACATTGTAGGTGGATTCTTTACCCTCCAAGCCACCAGAGAAGCCCATGAATACTGGAGTGGATAGCGTACGTAACCCTTCTCCAGGGGATCTTTCTGACCGAGGAATCAAACTGGTGTCTCCTGCATTGCAGGTGGATTCTTTACCAGCTGAGCTATCAGGGAAGCCCACCTATTGTTTAATATTTGGTAAATGTGCCCTAACAGTTTCAGTGAGATATCTGTCTATCTCCTATTGCATTTAGTTTTTCATTTACCTGTCCTGAGTGTTGCAGTTTTACTGAAAAGTCCCAGTACTGACATATCAAGACATTTGAGAACATGTCCTACATTTTAAAATTTAATTACAAGACAGTAGACCTTTTTAAAATCTTGGGTATATTTTTAAATTTTATTGGATTATAATAGCTTTATAATGTTGTGTAATTTCTGCTGTACATCAGAGTAAATCAGTTATATGTATACATAACCCCTTCTTCTTTAGATTTTCTTCCCATTTAGATCACCACAGAACAATGAATAGAATTCTCTGTGCTATTATAGGTAGGTTCAGTTATCTGTTTTATACATAGTAATGTATATGTGTCAATTCCAATTGCCCAATTTGTTTCACCTCCCCTTTACCCTTCAGTATCCATAAGTTTGTTCTCTACATCGGTGTCTTTATGCTTTGCAAATAAGTTCTTTGGTTCCATTTTTCCAGATTCCCCATTTAAATGATATTATATGATACTTGTTTTTCTCTTTCTGACTTAACTCACTCTGTGTGACAGTCTCTAGGTCTATCCTTGTCCCTGGAGATGGCACTGTTTCTTTCCTTTGTGTGGCTGAATAATATTCCATCGTATATATGTATCACATCTTCTTTACCCATTCCTCTGCTGGTGAAAATCTAGGTCACTTCTATGTCCTGGCTCTTGTAAACAGTGTTGCGATGGACATTGAGTTGCATGTATCCTTTTGAATTATGATTTTCTCCAGATAAGTGCCAAGGAGTGTAACTGCTGGGTCATATGGTAGATATGTGTTTAGTTTTCTGAGGAATCTCCATACAGTTCCCCATAGTGGCTATACCAATTTACATTCCCACCAACAATGTTGGAGGATTTATTTTTCTCCAAATCCTCTCCTACATTTATTGTTTGTAGATTAATTTTAGTGATAGCCATTCTGACCAGTGTGAGGTGATAACTCATTGTAGTTTCGATTTGCATTTTTCTAATAATTAGCGATGTTAAGCATCTTTGCATGTACTTTTTGTATGTCTTCTTTGGAGAAATTTCTATTTAGTTCTTCTGCCCAGTTTTTTTATTTTGTTGTTTGTTTTTTGTTTTGATACTGAGTTGCATAATCTGTATATTTTAGAGACTAATCCTTTGTTGGTTGGTTCATTTGCAAATGTTTTCTCCCATTCTGAGGGCTGTCTTTTTGTCTTGTTTATGGGTTCCTTTGCTGTGCAAAAGCTTTTAAGCTTAATTTGGTCTCATTTGCTTATTTTTATTTTCATTACTCTAACAGATGGGTCAAACAAGATCTTGCTGTGATCTATGTCAAATAGTATTCTGCCTGTGTTTCCCTCTAAGAGTTCCATAGCGTCTGGCCTTACATTCAAGTTTTTAATCCATTTTGAATTTATTTTTGTGTATAGTGTATAATGGTGTTAGGGAGTATTCTGACCTCATTTTTTCACAGGTAGCTGTCTAATTTTCCCAGCACCACTATCGAAGACACTGTCTTTTCTCCATTGGATATTGTTGACTCCTTTGTCCTAGATTAGGTGGCCATATGTTCATGGATTTATCTCTGGACTTTCTATCTGGTTCTATTGATCTTTATTTCTGTGTTTGTGCCAGGACCATACCATCCTGATTATTGTAGGTTTGTAGTATAGTCTGGGGCTTCCCTGATAGCTCAGCTGGTAAAGAATCTGCCTGCAATGCAGGAAACTCTGGTTCAGTTTCTGGGTCAGGAAGATTTACTGGAGAAGGGATAGGCTACCTACTCCAGTATTCTTGGACTTCCCTGGTGGCTCAGCTGGTAAAGAATCTGCCTGCAATGTGGGAGACCTGGATTCGATCCCTGCATTGGCAAGATCCCCTGGAGAAGGGACCAACTACCCGCTCCAGTATTCTGTCCTGGAGAATTCTGTCCTGGGTCACAAAGAATCAGCACAACTAAGTGACTTTCATTTTCAGTATAGTTTGAAGAAAGGGAGCCTAATTCCTCCAGCTCTGTTTTCNGATTCGATCCCTGCATTGGCAAGATCCCCTGGAGAAGGGACCAACTACCCGCTCCAGTATTCTGTCCTGGAGAATTCTGTCCTGGGTCACAAAGAATCAGCACAACTAAGTGACTTTCATTTTCAGTATAGTTTGAAGAAAGGGAGCCTAATTCCTCCAGCTCTGTTTTCATTCTCAAGACTGATTTGTCCATTCAGGGTCTTTGGTGTTTCCATAAAAATTGAAATTTTTTTTTTGTTCTATGTCTGTGAAAAATACCATTGGTAGTTTGATAGAGATTGCACTGAACCTGTGCATTGCTTCAGGTAGTATTCATCGTCACAATATTGATTCCTCCAATCCAAGAGCATGCTCTGTCTCTCCATGGGTTTGTGTCATCTTTCTTTCCTTTCATCAGTATTCTACAGTTTCTGAGTACAGGTCACAGGTATTTTTTGTTTCCTTAGGTAGATTTATCCCTAGATGATGTATTCTTTTTGTTGCAATAGTGAATGAGGTTGTTTCCTCGATCTGTCTTTTCAATCGTTCATTGTTAGTGTATAGAAATGCAAGAGATTTATGTGTATTAATTTTGTATCTTGAAACTTTACCAAATTAATTGATAAGCTCTAGTAGTTTTCTGGTGGCCTCTTTAGGATTTTCTATATGTGATATCATGTCATCTGCAAACAGTGACAGTTTTACTTCTTTTTTCCAAATTGGATTCCTTTTATTTCTTTTTCTTCTCTGATTACCGTGGCTAGGATTTCCAAAACTGTTGAAAAATAGTGGTGAGAGTGAACATCTTTATCTTATTCCTAATCTTAGAAGAAATGCTTTCAGGTTTTCAATATTGAGAAGAATGTTTTCTGTATGTTTGTTGCATATGGGCTTTATTATGTTGAGGTAGATTCTCTCTATGCCCACTTTCTGGAGAGTTTTTATCATAAATATTCAATTTTGTCAGAAGCTTTTTATACATCAATTGAGATGACCCTAATCATTTTTATTCTTCAATTTTTTAATATGATATATCACATTCATTGACTTACATATATTGAAGAACTCTGCATCTGTGACATAAATCCCACTTGAACATGATATATAACGTTTTTAATGGGTTGTTGGTTTTGGTTTGCAAGTATTTTATTGAAGATTTTTGCATTTAAGTATATCAGTGATATTGGCCTATAATTTTCTCTTTTGTGTGTGATCCATTTGTTTGGCTTAGCTATCAGGGTGAAGATGACTTAGTAGAATTAATGTGGGGGTTTTTCTCCCTCTGCAGTTTTTTGAGAAGAGTGTTAGCTCTTCTAAAATGTGTGATAGAATTCACCTTATATGCCATCTTACCTTGGACTGTTTGTTGGAAGACTTTTCATCACAGTTTCAACTTCAGTTCAGTTCAGGTGCTCAGTCATGTCTGACTCTTTGCCACCCCATGAACTACAGCACACCAGGCTTCCCTGTCCATCACCAACTCCTGGAGTTGACCCTAAATCATGTCCATTGAGTCAGTGATGCCATCCAACCATCTCATCCTCTGTCATCCCTTTTCCTCCTGCCTTCAATCTTTATCAGCCGCAGGGTCTTTTCCAATGAGTCAGTTCTTCGCATCAGGTGGCCAAAGTATTGGAGTTTCAGCTTAAACATCAGTCCTTCCAGTGAACACTCAGGACTGATTTCCTTTAGGATGGACTGGTTGGATCTCCTTGTANTTGGAGAAGGAAATGGCAACCCACTCTAGTGTTCTTGCCTGGAGAATCCCAGGGGTGGGGGAGCCTGGTGGGCTGCCGTCTATGGGGTCGCACAGAGTCAGACACGACTGAAGCCACTTAGCTGCAGCAGCAGCAGCAGCAGTACAACCTAGCAGGCTTCCCAGGTGGCGCTAAAGAACCTGCCTGCTAATGCAGGAGATGTAAAAGACATGGGTTCAATGCCTGGGTTGGAAAGATCCTCTGCAGGAAAAAATGGCAACTTAACTCCAGTATTCTTGCCTGGAGAATCCCGTGGACTGAGAAGCCTGGTGGTCTAAGATCCATGGAGTCACAAAGAGTTGGACAGAACTGAGGTGACTCAGAATGCACCACATACATCCAACCTAGCAAATAAAAAGGAGTTCTGAGGAGCTGTTGATTAGTGAAACACTATTTTTCTTTAGAGGATGGCAGGAATTTATCAGGCAGGTTTACGAATCCATGCCTGGGAGAGCTGTAGCCATAGTTAAGGCAAGTTTTGATTTGGTGACATAGAGCTTTAGCACAAGCAACTCCATTTTGAGCCTGCTGTATTGCTTTTAACATTACTCTATGTGACTTTGTGGATCTTCAGTGGCAAAACTGGTCTCAGTACATTGTCATCTCATAGTAAAAATTCCTTCACAAAACTGATCAGGAGATTTCTATGTTGAAAGCCACCCTGTGTCCAAACTTTATGAGCCTTTTCAAGGAAAATAGAAGGCCAGTTTGCCATCCATAAGTAGTAACTTGTCTTCATTTCAGTAAATATGAATGAATAATTAGTAATGACTGAGGTGTAAAGGAGCCCAGTGTCTTGTTACTCAACTTTGCTCCGTGAACCAGCTTCACTTGGGGACTTATTGGAAATGCAGGTTACCAGGCCCTTCCTCAGACTGACCAAGTCAGACCCTGTAATTGAACAGGACCCCCTACCAGTAATATGCTATTAAAACTCCAGAAGCACCTTCCCAAATGAATACATGTGAGACACCTGAGTGAATTTCTGGGAAAAATTTTTCCCTTACTTTTGTTTTTCTAATTTTTAACCACATAGTTAAATCTGCTGAACAGATGGTTACATTTAGAGTTTTTTTTTTTTTTTAAAGGTCTTGGAAAGGCAGTCCGTTTTTGGACATCAGAAAGAATTTCAACCACCTAGGTACTACAGTCTATTTGGATGCAGGAAATAACACCAAAGAGCAAGCCCTGAGGACTATGTGGAATGATGACAAACTCAATTGCACACAGGTGTAGAGGACACGGTAAGTAGCTGTTGGGCTGACAATATTAGCATCAGCTATGTAAGCATAATTATTGGTCAAGGGCAGATTGTTGTAAAACAGCTAATAAACAGGAAACATTAACTTCCCTAGCACAGGGCCTTTGCAAAACCAATATTAGGCCTATGTGTTCTGTACATGTATTTTCTCTGAAGCCAATTAACCTCTTTATTGGAAAACAAGAGCTTCGTTATTGTTGAATGTGGCAGCTAATCCTTCACAGTAGATAACTTTCATTGAGCATGAGTAGAATGAGTTGTGTTTACTTCACTGACTGACATTCCCACACAATTAAAAGAAAGATTAATTGTTTAATTTCCTCTACATTGGTGCTAGTGAAGGCTAGGAGATCCATAAAACTAAAAACTATAGTTTTTCATTCACCCAAGGCCAAGGGAGCTGTGGAAATTTATTTTTGGACAGTATATATCTTTTTATTATCCTGACCATGTAAGGATGGGTGAGGGCTTTGGGTATCTTTGTAGAATCAATTTTTATTATATTTCTTCCATATAACTTTGAAGGTTCAGACCAAGATAAGATATGAGCCTATAGATTTGTCAAATTACTTTGATGTTTCAGACCTCAACGTTTTGGCTGACACATGTAAGGTCACACATGTAAGATGCCAACAGAAAAGAATAATGAAAATATAGACAATGACTACTTTAGTAGACCCACCAAACTGGACATATATTTCATAATTACAACTTGTACTATTAAAGTGAGTCCACCCAAAGTTGCAGGAAGAAATTTCACGAGCCAAGGTGTGAAGTCACTGACCTTGCTGAATTTACTTGGAACCCAAGTAAGAGAGACTAAAAAACCAGGATGTGAAAGGATGAGGATAGCAGCGCTCTGTGTGTGAGTTTGTGTGTGTGCGTGTGTACTACCTTACTCTTGTTATTTTATATTCGTATTCCATCATCTGACCCTTGTCTTCAGTTCCTCCAATCTTTTAGATTCCTTAGCTCTAATGCCCCATTTCTTCTGTCTTAACTCTCTTCTGTATATACTCAAGTTAAAGTCTATTCATCCCTATTTCACTCCTACAGCTGAAATCTCTTTTTTTCCCCTTATTTTTGAAAGCTGCTCAAGTGCCTGAAGTTGTAGAGATATAAATATCCGCGGTTGGCCCCTAGATCAGTGTTGTTCAATAAAAGATAAAGTGAGCTATGTTATTTTAAATTAAATTATAATTTGAAATTTTCTAATAGCCAGGTTAAAAGTGAAACAAATTCATTTTAACAGTATTTGTATTTACCCAATATATCCAAATGATTATCATTTCAACATGTAGTCAAAATAAAAGTATTATTGTGATATTTTTACATTTTTTTGTGATTTGAAATTCTTCATGTATTTCACATTCACAGTATATCTCAGTTCAGATTAGCGCCACTTGAAATACTCAGTAGCCACATATGACAAGGTACTTATTTCATCAGAAGACAAACTTAATATATACACAAAGGTCTTAATTTTTGCCATGAATATGGCATGCTGTTTACAAAAACAATATTATGCATTTTAGACGCAGGGAAGATTCATCTTCATCAGTGTTCACCAAGAACTTCACATTATTTGTTGAACTACTGACAATCTGAAAAATGTCATGAACTCTTTTTAATCTTATCATTTCTTGTTAAAATTTAAAAAACTTTCAGCTGGGCGGGCACAACTACATCTTTTTTTCTTCATTCATTTTTGGGTGAGGGGTGTATGGGAGAGCACACTGAAGCTATTTTATCTGACTCATTTCCTTAGAAAGGCCCCCTGCACACATCTCATTTGTAGTCTTGCAGGAAAACCAAGGGACTTGGATAATTCAGCCTGAAAAATGCAGCTTTCACCATTTTTATTATGTTTTCCATTACAGTTTAATAAAATTACTGCTTTGGCTTTCCTTAGCATGTTATGGTATCTCTAAAATACTTGTGATGTCTGTACCCTACCCGCCTTTTAAAGCTTTCCTCTGCCTCCTGAGAAGAGAGAAGCACAATACACCTTATTAGTCAGAAAACCCCACGGGATAGCTTCTCTTTCAAGTACTTTCAAAATCTCCTATGTTTGTTCTGCCAATTCTGGCTGCCTTTATCAAGTGAAAGAACATAATTCTCATTGTCAGCTTTATGATCTAGATCACAGAACAAGCTCTAAAATGGGCTTATCAAAAGCAGCTCATACTATCTGCTAGGGCACAAGTTACAAAAATTGTAAGGAAATAGAGGAACTCCCCATTAAAGGAAGGGGCTTCCCAGGTGTCTCAGTGGTAAAAATCTGCCTGCAATGCAGGAGACATGGGTTCAGTCTCTGGGTCTGGAAGATCCCTGGAGAAGGAAATGGCAACCCCCTTCAGTATTGTTGCCTGGAGAATCCCATGGCCAGAGGAAGTGGATTGAGCATGCAAGCCCATTAAAAAACAAACAAACAACAACAAAAGAAGTTTGAAAACTCAAACCTATCAAACAGATCCATTAGAGAGGGCTTTTTCCTATCTCAAAATAATTCTTTTTACCCCAGGCTTGCTTAAAATCAAGTTCTTTCTCTCTTCCTTGCATTTAAGTATTTGTTTATAAATCAATAACTACTTCAAAAGGAAACTGGAGAAAAAAGAAAATTAAAGCTAAAGTGATGGGAATTGGTGCCAAATTGAGATTAGTTGAAAGGGAAGATAAACCATTTCTAAACTTACTGTCAAAGGGGAAATTAGATCCACCATTTAAACATTCAGGTTCTGCTCATTTTCACCTTAACATGTACCTGGACAAATTATGAATGAAATTCTATAATGACCTTACTTAAAATTAATTCCCACTACCATTACATATATCCACAGAGAGGGAGCTTTTTAATTTCATTCCAGACAGCTCCGCAGTATCTCTGTGAGATGATGGCCACTGATTAATGTTTGTCTGAGGAGTGTAACTGCACGTTTTTAGAGCTGCTGGAAAGCCAATTCTTACCAAAAACAGCTGCGAAACCAGACTGACTTTTAACCTCCCCTGTTGAACACAGGAACTCTTGGCACAATTACATTGTAAGTAGCACAGAACCTATGGGGTTACCATTATAGAAACAGACTTGGCCAGCAGGAAATGTTTACATCCTGCATGAAACCCTGATGGTTGACATGAAACCGGAACTGCTCACCGTGGTTTCAGAAAACAAAAGTCTCCATCTTTGAATTCTCCCCATAGTCCAAACAAGCAAATATTCCTATTTCCTTACCATCAAATCCCTCCCCTCCAACCGCTCCTTTCTTTGAACTGTTTCTATGTTCTGTAGACACAGAAAATAAACAGCCCAACAGTGCTCTGTGTAATGAAATGCAAGCCACTTCCACCAAGGATCACACTCAATAGCAATACAACAAAAAGAGAGGGACTCTGGGTTGATAAGGCAATTCCTCAAGCATCTAAGTAGGGAGATTATATTTTCATAAAAATGAACCACAGAAGTAAGACAGCGAGTTGTGCTATTAGCTTACTGAATTTGAGCCTTGAATTTGAACTCAAGAGGAAGTAAAGACATGCTGCCTTTTACCAGATTCCCCATGATCAAACATAGTTGTGTGAAGAGAGTAGAAATGAGAGAAAAAAACCTGGGCTGAGCAAATGAGGATATAGAAGAGAGAAGTTAAAGCCCTTTCCCAGTCTGTAGCAGCCCTTGGCAATGCTATAGCATCAGAAAACCACCTGGCCACGCAGTTTCCTGCCAGTAACTGGACAAAGGAAGGAGGCTATTAAGGCTCCCAAAGGACTGTTAATTAGTTTAATGAGCAATGTACACCTGATACCCTTGGTCATTGCCCCTCCTCCACCAGCAAAATATTAAAGGGATAGGCAACTCAAGAAATGGGCTCTGTTTATTANGGCCACGCAGTTTCCTGCCAGTAACTGGACAAAGGAAGGAGGCTATTAAGGCTCCCAAAGGACTGTTAATTAGTTTAATGAGCAATGTACACCTGATACCCTTGGTCATTGCCCCTCCTCCACCAGCAAAATATTAAAGGGATAGGCAACTCAAGAAATGGGCTCTGTTTATTATCTTTCAATATGGCTGATATATGCACTTAAAAAAAAGACCACTAGAAAAATATGGAATCATGTAAATGCTCTTTGTTACTTACAAGAAAATACCAGGAACATTGACCCTATCTTTAGGATATACACAAATTATTTTAGAACTTTCTCTGGTCTTCAAAATAGTTTCCTACTGTCAAAGGTATTAATAGTAATATGGAAAAATTGAACAATAGATAAATTTAAATACATTTAGTTTTGGGGTCAGACTTAGTTCAAGGTATCTTCTTAATTAAGCTATTTAAAAATGTTCATTTGTTAGGGAAAGCTTTGGTAATCTAACAACTAAGTTGATGATCCTATGAATTTGGCGGAGGACCCTGGTAGGCTACAGTCCATGGGGTCGCTGAGAGTTGGACACGACTGAGCGACTTCACTTTCATTTTTCACTTTCATGCATTGGAGAAGGAAATGGCAACCCACTCCAGTGTTCTTGCCTGGAGAATCCCAGGGATGGTGGGAGCCTGGTGGGCTGCCGTCTATGGGGTCGTACAGAGTTGGACACGACTGAAGCGACTTAGCAGCAGCAGCAGCAGCAAGATCAAATTATGTTTTAATCATCATCAAAATGTAATTAGCTATATTTCTGTCTCCTTTTTTAAGTTCTTTCAATATCACGAAATATATCAGTGGTTCTCATATTCTGGTTATTTTCTCACTACAGCTATTTTGTTTTCAACCTTTGTCATCTAGTTGCCATTCAATGGAATCCACTATTACATATTTTAGTCCTCAGTCTTCCTTGCTGGATGCTCCCTACGTTGAAAGTCTACTAAATTTTGCCAGTGATGCTAGGGTGTAACTGCTTTTATGCAGTTACACTTAATTCTTGGTGGATCACATCTGGTACCATAGGTCATATAACTTCTGTTGCCTAATGGACTTATGAAACTTACTTTTTTAAACTTTCACTTTATATTGGATTATAGCTGATTAACCATGTTGTGATAGTTTCAGGTGGACAGCAAAAGGACTCAGCATTGTGTCTCCCTCAAACCCCCCAGGCATCCAGGCTGCCAGATAGCATTAAGCAGAGTGCTCTTGTTATACAGCAGGACTTTGTTGGTTAACCATTTAAAATATAGCAGAGGATACATGTCAATCCCAAACTCCCTAACTATCCCTTCTTCCCCCAAAAAACCATAAGTTCGTTCTCTAAGTCTGTGAGTTTGTTTCTGATGAAACCTACTTTTTCTGAAGGCTTTCTTCTTTAAGTAAATGGTAACCCTATTCTTTCTGTTGACCCAAACCTGAAATCTTCCTTGATCTTCCTCTCTTCCTCTCATAGTCAATGTAAATAAATTATGATAGCTCTAATTTCCAAATACATCTGGAATCTGGCTCTTTTTCACACCATCATGCCCACAATTTCCTTAGTCCAAGCCAGCATCTTTTCTCTTCTGTATTACTATAATATTCCCAAATGGTCCTCATGCTCCTATCCATGCTCAGAAACACCCCATGGCTTCACACATCACTTAGAATAAACTGCATATTCCAAGTCCAGGATAATCCCTACCTGAGCTGTCCCTCTTCCTACTCTCATCTCCCGTCTCCTTTTATTCACTAGATTCCAGACACTCTGGGCTCCTTGAGCCCTTTGCTCGATTTGTCCCTCAAGGTCCACCCTTCACGTTTCTCTCTTTTCTTCTGTGCCTTGGTAGGAAGAAAGTTAGGGACTCCCTCAATGGGTGCCTTAGCCCTCAGGTTCCAGCCAAGAGGGATCTCTGCTAAGAGATCAGAGGAAGATAGGACAGAGTTTGTATCCACTAGCTTTCTCCCTGCACGTTCTCCTTATTAAAAGGAGTCCAATCCTATAAAGCAGCCTTCTCTGCACATTCCTCTCTGTCTGGGGATTCCTGCCACCAATCTAGCGCCCCATCCCTTCAAGCCTAATATGAATAATAGAGACCCACTGTTACTAGTCATACACACTGTATTTTTCCCAACAACTTTCTTGCATTGTCTTTGCTCTTTACACAGAGACTTGTGATGAGGCTCTACTCAAATCACTCTACAGAGACCCTGACTGATATAAATTCCAAGTGCTATCCTGCTTCAGGGTCTCAGACCCTTGCACGCACTCTTCCCCATGCCAGGAACGTTTATCTCCCTGATAATCCCATGGCTCATTTCCTTTCGTCACATCTGCCTCCGTTCAAATGCCATCCCAAGAAAGAGGCAGTCCTTGACTATTCTAAGTAAAATAACACAATCTCCCCTCTCTATCCCATTGCCTTGTTAGTTTTTCCCTGCATAACATATTTAAACCACTGATGCGCCATGTATCTATTTGCTTATTGCCTACATCCTCTTTGCATCTAAGAATGCAAAGGATGCTCTATTTGAAAAGGAATTATGTGAACTCTGAAGTGTCCTTCTAGCCTAGAGCAGAACTTGGAGTATATTAGGTACACACTTATCATACGATAAATGAGTGAATAAAAAAATAAATGAATGTATTTTGAATAACATGAGCAGAGGATTTAGTCAATGAGAGTACTGCAAGGGGTCCATTTTTGTAGCTGGATTCTGAAATCTGTGGAAACATACTATATCAAGGGTCCAGTGTTCCTTCTTCCCAAGTGACTTCTGGATCCTTTCTAATCTTATGATATCTAGTATTCAGCCTTTTCTCCACTGTTCTTTGAATTCTGCTTGCATAAACCATATGAAAGAAGTCAACTCTGAAAGACATAAATATAGAGTTTGAAGAGAGAATGAGAAGCAAACCAAGCCAAAGACAGGCAAGCAGAGTTGAGGAAGTCAGCAAGAGAATGCGAATGAGGAGAATGTGAATGAGGGGAGCGAGAGTGAGTCTAGATTTAGCTGGAGGAAAGTATTCTGCTCTGTCGTCACCTGGAATTGGTAGTCGATGCATTTCTCCTGATTTATTTTTAGGAACAAAATAAAAAGATGGGTTCATAAATAAAATAAGTGTGGGTTCATAAATGTTACTTATTATGAAGTATATTTAAGGCATAAATATGTTTAATGAGCAGTTCATTTTCAAGACTATGGAGCCAAAGCAGGTCATAGGTAATGAAAGCCAGCAGAGCTGCAAAAAAGAAAGCTTTCCTTATAATCACTGAGTCACAAACAGACGAAGTGAGCAATACCACCTCAAATCATTGTGAAACTTAATGGCAGCTATGAATTTCAGGACCTGTACACGCGTTTTATGTTTTTGTCAATTTCCCTTTATTTTCATAAGTAGCATCACTGAATACTTTGCATTAAAATATGCTTTTGTGGATGAGAATCACCTAATGCTATATTTAAAAATCTGTTTAGATCTTCAATTCAGATGCTAGGGGTGCAATATAAAACCTCAAATTTATTGAATATCTTCTATGTGTAAGTCACTTATTTATTAATATATTTCAGACTCCTGATTCCTGCCCTGAAAGAATTAACAGTTTAATAAAGGAAACAAGTGTTTTTTAAGTAGTGATTATTTTATCAAAGGTGTTTTACTAGTAACATGAATAAAGTCTGTGAGAACCTGAACACAGAAAAGGGTAATATTTCATGGAGGAGAATCAAATCAGCAAAAGATTAGCAAACATTTTAAAGGAAGTAATTTTCGAGTTGGAAATTATTTTTTCAACAAGAGTTTGGAAAATGATATCACTTGGTTAAAGAAAATAGCAGGGAAAAGCAGCAAAGGTTTTCAGAAAATAGTGAGAATGGACAAAAAAACATGAATAGGCAAAAATAACTTGTAACATCAAGGCACCTTAAGGCCAGGTCAAGTCACATGAAAAAAGGAAATGACCACATGTGTTATATAAATGAAATTATGTACAAATGGATAAGAAGTGACAGATTCAAATAACATTTCAGAGTTAGATTTGACAAGACACAATAACTGATTGGATTTGGATGGAGAGATGTGAGAAGTAAACTTGGCTCTTAAATTTCTACCTTGGAGAACTGACTGTATAAAAGCATTCTTAACTAAAATATTGAATAGAGTAGGGGGAATAGGTTTGAAGAGTTGGATGATGAGTGTAGCTTCTTACACAATGTAGAAGTTCTATAAGTTCTTGGTGGAGATAGCCATTAGAAAGGTAGAAACACAAATCTGGATGTTTAGGGTATTCGGTCCTACAGGTATAGAATTGGCAGTGATTGTATAGGTGTAACTATCCATAAGGCTAATTCCCATAACTGATGAAATCAACAAAGTGTGCAAAATCAAGGAAGGAGATATGAGTCCTTGGACTAAACACAGATCCGAAGGTGTGTGTTGGGTCGCACAGACTGTGGCCCTGTACAGTTCTAGGAATACCATTCATTTAGGCTATGAAGTGAGTGGTATCTAGTATAATTGCTACCCTGAGACTGGAGAAAATAAACCACATGTGACTGAAGAGCCATGAGGGACAACCAAATATCAGAGGCGGAGGAAGGAAAAGAATCAAAACATATGCGTGTCTGAGTGGGAATTATCAAAGGGGTGAGAGAAAATCCAGAAGTGTAGTGTTTAAAAATGGAAGTGCCTCAGTCCCAAGCATCCTGCATCCTGTATCGAACCTAGACTGGTGATTCATTTCACTTATGATATCATACATGTTACAATGCCACTCTCCCAAATCATCCCACCCTCTCCCTCTCCCACAGAGTCCAANTCCCCTCTCCTGCCCCACACCATCTCTCTGGATCATCCCCTGCATCAGTCCCAAGCATCCTGCATCCTGCATTGAACCTAGACTGGTGATTCGTTTCACTTATGATATCATACATGTTACAATGCCACTCTCCCAAATCATCCCACCCTCTCCCCCTCCCACAGAGTCCAAAAGGCTGTTCTATACATCTGTGTCTCTTTTGCCATCTCGCATACAGGTTTATCATTACCATCTTGTAAATTCCATATATATGTGTTAGTACACTGTATTGGTGTTTTTCTTTCTGGCTTACTTCACTCTGTATAATCAGCT
Source organism: Neotragus moschatus (assembly GCA_006410615.1). Classification (NCBI taxonomy): domain Eukaryota; kingdom Metazoa; phylum Chordata; class Mammalia; order Artiodactyla; family Bovidae; genus Neotragus; species Neotragus moschatus. The sequence continues at coordinate 556,840 of SJYA01000064.1, read as the reverse complement.
CAGGCCCTTTCCTTTCTTCTCCCTCTTCTATCACCACTGTGCCCCCAACCCCACCCCACCTATAATTCAAACACTGAGATGTTTCATGTTGTCCCATGGGTCTCTGAGACAGTTCTCTTTTCTTTTGCTTCTTTTTTTTCTTCATTCTGTCCCACAGCAGAGATTTCCTTCATTTTGAATCTCAGGTCATTTATCTATTTTTTCTGCCTTAGTCATTCATTCTGTTATTGATTCCTTCTAGTGGATTCCTCATTTCAGTTACTGTCTTGTTCATCTATGCTTGTTCTTTAATTTGTCTAGATTTTTGTTTAACTTTCCCTGTATCTTCTTGATCTGTACCTCCATTCTTTTTTCCAAGCTCTTTGGTGACCTTCACTATCATTACTCTGAATTCTTTTTCAGATAGGTTGCTTTCTCCTCTTCTATCTGTTTTTGTAGATTTCTATCTTGCTCCTTCATCTGCAACATATTCCTTTGTCATGTCATTTTGTCAGACTTACTGTGTTTGTGGTCTCCTTTCTTCAGGCTGCAGGATCCTAGTTCCTTCTTGCAGGTGAGTGAGGGTGGTCCAGAGACTTGTGCTATTATCCTCTTGATATGGGGTTTGATTGGTGTTGTGTTGATCAGAGCCTGACCTAGGTATTGAGCAGGGCCTCCCTTTAGCTCTATGGTTGATGGTGCCTTGTCAGGGGTGGGGCCTCCTCCCTGATCACTGGAGGCCCACAGATGTGTTTATTAGCTGTATTTCTTATCTGCAGTGTGAGGTAGGTAGAGTTGGAACACTCCCGCGGGGAGTGAAGCTGCTGGGTATTCTCCTTCTGGAGCTGCTCACATTTGGGTGTACTCTATTGTGCCACCATTCACCTGTTGTGCAAGCTTCCATATTATGCTGATGTTGGCATTATTCTCAGCCCCATGTTAACTGCGGGTTTGTCGGAAATTGCCCCTGTTGTCTCTCAGACATTGCTTTCACCAGGCCAGCAGAATAGATCCACTGGAGTCAGGTCCCAAGTTTGTAGTCATGGATCATAGATACAGACCTGTTTTGGGTGTTATGGGATCAGCTCACAGAGTCTACAGCTGCTAAAGCTATGTCTGTCTTGGCTGAGGGAGCATTTATACATTCAAATGTTGTATAGGCCTTGAGTTTTTACCAAGCAAATTGCAGGGGTGTCAACTGATGGTTAAACAGTTAGTTCCAAGGAGAGATTTCCGTTTTTCTTCCTTAGTTGCACGGCCTCTAGGGCTCAGCTGTGGTTTTAGCCCTACCTCTACATGTGGGCCAACCACAGGGTGGTCTTGGGACCAAGGCTGCCTTGGAGCACCAAGTTCTGCCCTTTTGAGTACAGGGCATGGAGGTGGCAAGCTGCTAGGGTCATGGAAGCTCTAGTGGCAACAGGTGTGTGGGGGACTTGGCCAACATGACAGATCCAGTCCAGTCTTGATGAGGCATGGAGGGCAGCCAGGGGCCATGAGTGTGGGAGATCCAGTCTGGGTGGGACCTTTTCTAGCTTCCAGTTACTGGCAAGAGAAGGCCAGCCCTGGCAGAGGCTTTCTCTCGTGCCTGAGGGGACAGAAACTAGCATGTGAGGAGAGGGACTGTAGTGCTGGCTCGGCTCCATGTATGTCACTTAGTTACGGGGCCTTGCTTCTGTGGCAGTCTGATTTTGTCCACATTCCTAGTTTCAGGGTTCCTCCCTCCCATCCCCTCAGGCTCTCTCCTCCCACCCAAGAGCAGTCCTCTCCCCAGGTTAGCTCCTCAGTCCCCACATTCCAGCACCCAGCCCTCACGCACACTGGCGGACATACGCATCCCAGGCTTGAGCATGAGCATGCAGGGCTGTGGCACGGACTGCCTGTGTAGACCTAACTCAGTCCTATTTTTCACAGACCAGCTGTTTCACTCTCTTTAGACAGCTCAGATATTTCCTTCTGTCCCAGCTAATCTCCCCATCAGTGCAGGCATTTCTCCAGATGTGGGAACCTCTCTGTTCCTCCAGCTCCCCTTCAAGAGGTGTGTGTCCCATCCCAATTCCTCTTTTTCCTTTCTTCTTTATTTCATCCTGCTTGGTTATGTGGAGATCTTTCTTGTCCTTTCTGGTGTCCAGGGTCTTCTGCTAGTGTCCAGCTGGGGCTCTAAGAGAACTGTTCTATCTGTAGATGTATTCTAATGCATTTGTGGAAAGACACGAACTCTGTGTCCTCCTATTGCTCTGCCATCTTCTTCCTTCAATTTTGTGTTTTAAAATAACTTAAGGTCTGAATATCTAAAAGGCTTCCCTAGTGGCTCAGCAGTACAGAATCTGCCTACCAATGCAGGAGACTCTAATTCAAACTCTGGGGTCAGGAAGATCCTCTGGAGAAGGAAATAGGAACCTATCCCAGTATTCATTTTTTTTTTAATTTTTTTATTATAAATTTATTTATTTTTATTGGAGGCTAATTACTTTACAATATTGTGTTGGTTTTACCATACATCAACATGAATCTGCCACGGGTATACACGTGTTCCCCATCCTGAAGCCCCCTACCACCTCCCTCCCTCTGGGTCATCCCAGTGTACCAGTCCCAAGCGGTAACCAGTCCAGTATTCTTGCCAGGGAAATCCTATGGGCAGAGGAGCCAGTGGGTTGAAGTCCATGGTGATGCAAGGTGTCGGACATGACTTGGTGAGTAGACAACAACAGTAACATATCTAGAATCCCCCAGAAATGTTTGTCAAATTTTGGTTGCTGAGTCTTTGAAAAGTAGCTTAAAGATATGTAAATAATAAGTATTTGACCAATTAAGATAATTTAAAACAATTTACATATGGTGGTTATGTTCTATATAAGTATACATTTAAGTTTAATTCAAAAATTATGCAAACTAACTTTAATTGTCCCCAAATTGTAGTCATTAAATCCTATTTATATTGTAGTGTTCTTGGGATACATGAGTTTCATTTTTGATAATCTGCCTTCCATTCAGACAAATGCGTGTTTTTTTCCCCAAAGAAAAAGTAAGAACATAATAATCAAGCTATGCATTTCGCCTACAGATTAATTATTCATGGAAAAATAGACCAATTGATTTGATAATCAGTTCAGTTGGCTTGTACAATATTTAGAGCTGCAACTTCAAATTCATAAATCAAAGATTTTTTCTTCCATCTGTTAATCTTACCTGCCTCATTTGGATGTATATTTATATTTACACTTGCATTTATATGTATATTTGTATCTCACTTAGCATAGTAGTTGAACACAGTAATCAGAAAATAATTGCAGTCCTTTTAATAAACAGTGATAAGTGAAAGTGAAGTCGCTCAGTCGTGTCCGACTCTTTGCGACCCCATGGACTATAGCCCTCCAGGCTCCTATAGTATTCTCCAGGCAAGAATACTGGAGTGGGTTACCATTTCTCAACTTATAAAACTATTTGTAGGAAATCAATCAGTAATTTTTAAAATATTTAGGTTTTTCTTTTTAAATATTTATCTGAAATACACTTGCTATTTCTCTAGTCTAGCTGGAATTTGAATTTTCTGAGGTGTTATTAATTTATGATCATGGACTCAAAGAAAACATAGTTATTGCTTTAGGTAAAATTAGAGTGAAAAGTAACATAGATAATATTCTCAGGTCATATACTGAGTTATCAAGATCCAAATTTATTAATGACTTTGACTTAAATGTAATTGTCAATTAACTCTCTGTTGGAGAGAATGGATGTTTTTATAGTGTTTATAGTTTATCTTATCTAAAATGAATAGAATGTTTTTCTGGTAAAAGAAAAAAAAAATTTACTTTGACTTCCTGTTTAGGCATTTTGTTTCCAGAATCTTCAAACACCTCAGACACACAAAGTACAATTCCAATGGTCTTCAGACCACACAAATAGTACAATGTTTAATACTTGGTTTAACAAAATAGAGGCATTAGCGCTCACAATTTTGATTCTTTACATATTGACTGGACTCGTTAAGGCAAAAGATCAAAGTCTCTTTTTAAAAAGAAAAAAAGAAAACCTCCATGGTAGAAAAATGGGGAAAAGCTGAGTTTCAAATTAAATCTTAAGCCTCATAGGTTGGCTTTTCAATGGTCCAAACCTCAATTTTTTTGCTTTTGCTCCTGTTTGAAATAAACCTAAAGTGTTATGTGTTGCTAGCTTTTATGGTTTCTTTGTTAACAGCATTTTCTTCTTTTTAATCAGCCTGTCTCTTGCTTTTATTATTTTCTTTGATCTCTGTTCTCTTTTAATTTTCCTCTTTTTTTCTACATAGTCTTTTTTTATCTCCCTTTTTCTTCATTCTCCTCTAAATCTTCATACTTGAATCTAATGATTAGACCTCATAGCAATAGAATCCTTTTGCCTGCTTGAAAGAAGCATACCTAGACAACACTGTGACATTTCCTTAGTACTTTTGTCCCATTTCCACTTTTTTTTTTTATAATCTATGAAGCTATAGTAGGTGAACTTTGAGAAAATATTCTCAACATATAACTTCCATCTCTTGTACTTCTCAGTACCAGTTTGGAATGTTGTGCATCTATATCTTTCTCTGGCTGGCTCTCCAGCTAGTTCTCTGGCTAGATGGCACCAAACCACAGTATTTCAGACCACACAATGTAGTTCATCAACACTTTAGTTAAACTAGCCCTTTTTGTTTTGTTTTTACCCTATAGTCAAAAACAAAAGAAAATCTACCCTGCCAAAAATATTTTAATTTTTAACTTTTTGGTTGGTAGTTTTGGCATCAAGCATGTAAGCTTTAATCAGAGAAATGCATGTCTTATAGTGGGAGAGAGTATGTCAACTAACTAGAGCAAAGCAAATAAAAACATTCTCAAGATGAACAGGGCATTCACGCAAACACTGTGGCAAGGAGGCTGGCACTTACTCATCTAAAGGACAGTGTCTTTTGGCCAAAGCTACCCTCCTCTTTTGCTTTGATACTTGGACATGGTAGTTGAGCTCATAAGACAAAACGAAACATTGCCCATCTTAGTGTTAGAGGAGTATGAAATAGAGCTCATAAACTAGAATTCATGAATATAATTATGTTGCAATATTACTGGGAAAAAAAAGCAGACTCATAGCTATATTAAGTCAATTATTTGAGTGTCAGGTACTGGTAAGTTCAATTTATTAAAGGGATGATTTGGGGGTGCTCAGTTCCAGCAAAATAGATGCTTTCAATTACTGAACTTAGGCTTTCATTAAAAGGCTGTTGAGCTGGATGTAAATTAAGAAAAGGGACCATTATTTGTTGAGATTTTTCTCAAGGCAGATGGAATTAAAGAAATACTGGTATAAATTCTTCACTCTTTGATGACGATTTGGAAACAAGTTATTTTAGAAAATTTAGAGCAGGAAAATAGATTTTTGATTTTTTAATTGAAGTATAGTTGATTTACTATGTTAATTTCTGCTGCACAGGAAAGTGATTTGGTTTTAAAATTAGAATTTTAAATTTAACATTAAAGTAATTTGGAGAAGTAAAACAAAGACATATTTTAGATTGTGGAGTTTTCCAGATTTATTTCTGTGTTTGCTGAATTTTTCCTATGCAATAGAATTTTGTAAAAGATAAATAGTAACCCTGTATTCTACAAAGAAAACAGACAACGCACCTTCTTTTCTGGTTGTAATCGTTCCTTGAAAATTCTTTATTTGAATATGAAGTGAGAAGAATACCATATTTCTGGGAATAATCCTACAGTGCTAAAATAAACACATGTATAGAAATAAATTGGTTTTCACAGCTTTCCTCTTTACTTTGCACATTTATATTACACACGGCAGAAAAACACATCCCACTAGTTTCTCCATACCATCCCATGACTTTGACCTTTCCAGTCTATTTCCTAGAAGCTCTCAGATTTCTCAATTCCTATCCCTATGTGTTCTTAGCAATCCCCTAAGCTGCATTTCTTTTCAGTGCCCTAGACATCTCACTATTACTATTAGAAATATTGATAAATTATTATTATCCATTTGATAAAATATTATTAATGTTAATATTGTCAATGTGTTACCAGTATTCATTGACTCCTTCTTCAAACATAATATATACAAAGGTGCTAGACTAGGCAGATCAGACCCTCAAACTAGAAGGGGCAGGATAGAGCTGTGTGAACAAAGTAACAAGATCCAGAGGAATTAGAAATCTCATGTAGGAGAGCTTCTCCTGGGCTCCCTGTTGTTTCTTTGGTTGGTAAGGATAAATTACCAGTGATCCCTTTTTAAAAGTATTAATGGCAAAATACAATTGTTGCACCTTTTTGAATTTAGAATGCAATTTCTTTGTAAGTATATAGAAATTCTGTAATAATTCTAATGGGAGCTTATTTCTAGAATTACAAACAGCATTTAAAGAAATAGGCAAAATAATAAACTTTTTTTTTTTACAAAAGGATAAAAAGCTTTCAAAATGCTTGAATTTATCCAATACTCATCAGGTGCAATTTAACAAGAATTGATCTTTCCATCACAGAGCTTTAAAAATAATTTAATTGCTGGATTATTCCATTTAGGAGAATGAAAAGAATCAGAAAGAAAATAGAATCCCTTCAGAAATTCAAAAAATGCTTTAATAAAGAGTTATTAAAGGTGCATTTTTTGCCAAGTTCCGTTTTAATACAAATATGCTAAATGTTTGAGTAAATAGGGCAAACCTTAAATGATGTGTAGTATTTGGGAGTTCATGTAGTTTTGATATTTTTGTGCAGGTATACACTTTGAGTTGGGGCTTCTCTGTGGCTCAGTGTTACCAAATCTGTCTGCAATGCAAAAGACACAAATTTGATCCCTGGGTCTGAAAGATCCCCTGGAGAAGGAAATGGCAATCTACTCCAGTATTCTTGCCTGGGAAACCACATGGACAGAGAAACCTGGCGTGCTACTATCTCTGTGCCCCAAAGAGTCAGACATGACTGAGTGACTTAAGTAACAGCAGCCGCAGTTTGAGTTGGCAACAATTTTTATTTACGTGTTTTCTCATGGTTCTGAAATATTGGGCTGCATATCTATGGAAATTCAAGTTTTATACATGAGAGTTTTACTTTTTAAAAGTTAGTACCATGTGGCAAATTTTAGCTTTTATAGCAAAGAAAAAAATTGTGTTATATCTTAAAAACCATTTCACTTACTGGAAAATCATGAAGAAAATGTTTCATGAATTCTGATGTAAGCAGGAATATAATGCCCCAATTTTTTTACTGCTCTAAGAATATCCACTACAATTCATCAGCAATTTCTAAGTGCTTGGTATATTTTAGTGCAGTTTTCATCATAAAGTAAAAGATTTTGTTATTGTTCACTCACTAAATCATGTCTGACTCTTTGTGACCTTATGGACTGCAACACTCCCGGCTCCTTGTCTTCCACTATCTCCCAGAGCTTAACCATCTCATTCTCTGCCACTCCCTTCTCCTTTTGCTTTCCATCTTTCCCAGAATCAGGGTCTTCTCCAATGAGTCAACCCCTCACATTAGGTGGCCAAGGTACTGGGCTTCAGCTTCAGCATCAGTCCTTCCAGTGACTATTTAGGTTTAATTTCCTTTAAGATTGACTAATTTGATCTCCTTGCAGTCCAAGGGACTCTCAAGAATCTTCTCCAGCAACACAATTCAAAAGCAAGAATTCTTCTGCCTTCTTTGTAGTCTAACTCTCAAATACGTAATGACTACTGGAAAAACCATAGCTTTGACTATACGGACCTTTTGCCAGCAAAGTTATATCTCTGCTTTTTAATACACTGTTAAGTTTGTGGTAGCTCAGCTGGTAAAGAATCCACCTGCAATGCAAGAGATCCCAGTTCAATTCCTGGGTCGGGAACATCCCCTGGAGAAGGAATAGACTACCCACTCCAGTGTTCTTGGGCTTCCCTGGTGGCTCAGCTGGGAAGGAATCCACCTGCAATGTGGGAGACCGGGGTTTGATCCCTGGGTTGGGAAGATGCCCTGGAGAGGGGAATAGCAACCCACTTCAGTATTCTGTCCTGGAGAATTCCATAGACTGTATAGTCCATGGGGTCGCAAAGAGTCGGACATGACTGAGTGACTTTCAACTTCACTAGGTTTGTTACAGCTTTCCTTCTAAGCCCAAAGTAAAAGAAAGCAAATTAATTAATACAGCACCTCTCTTTAGCTGTATTATAATTATGGAAATGTATCTGAAACACATGAAAGAACTTTGAATGATAAAAAGCTTTATTACCAGGAAGTGTTATTAGGGATAGAAGAGTTGGGAGGAGACTAATGATCGTGGCAGGAAGAGAGTTCTTCCTAAAGCATCAGGATTATAATGTGGACTATGTAGAACTTTGTTAATGAGACAAGGGTAAAAGCGAAAGGCATTTTATATGAAGTGAATATCATGGACAAAAGAATGCAGTTTCCAATGGTCGTGACTTTAAATGAGACAGTGTGAAGGTGATCCTGAAGTATTTGTTGATGAATCTCAACAAATAAATTTAGTCGAGAATGATGGAAACAATTTACATATGGTTGTGACATCTAGATAGAAAAGTTTGTGTTTGGTGCCATTTGAGAGAGAACTCTGTAAGTGATTTTTAAGCAAAGTATGATGAAAACAGCATTTAGCATGGATTAGTCTGGAAAGGGTATGCAATATGTGGGTGACTGCTGGAGTGTGAAAAGAAAGGCGAGAGGCAGCCTGGAGCCATGGCAGTCCATTGGAAATAGTTGTAATGTTGCAGGTGTGAAATGAGCGATAAGCTTTTAGCTTCAGGCGGTGGGAATTAGAATGGCATGAAAACGGAGGATACCTGAGGCATTTAGTTTATGATAACATTAAATATCAATATTTTAATCTTATAAATACCCTCATATGTTTGGTCTGAAGGTTGTTGGCTTAGTGCTTTGAGCAAAATATGTTTTCATTAAGGCATTCCTTATCTCTTAAAGGCATTATTAAAAATCCACATTGCCCTGTCTATACAGAAGGTAGTACAACCTCCTCGTCTCCACTAAGGACATGTACTTTGAATTATTTTCCAACAGTGGCAGTATAATTTGCTTAACCAAACATGCTTCTAACTATCTCAAAAATGCAATGGCAAGTATTTTGAGATTGTTGGCAAGGGTTAGTGACCCAGTGATGGCTTAGGACTGAAATCTGTAGCTATGAAATAGAAGGCAGAAGGTATATAATGCATACTATCCCCCAACAGAATAATAAATGCCATTTACTGAGCAGATGAACCAATCCATCTTGTGTAATGGAGGGTAAGCTGGCTATCAGAAAGATGGAAAAGAGTTAAGCTGACAGAATTTCTTTTTGAGCTTTATGTCTAAGAAGGCCTTTCCACTAATTCTGTAGTCAGAATCCAGGCTCCAGATTAGACTGATGGCATATTTAATGAAGATACGAGATTGATGCTTATATGAATCTTACGAAAAACAAAGGAGTACATTTTCACTTTTAAAATAGTAATTCATACTGTGCTCATTAATTAGAATGCCATTTAGAGTTCATTTATGTGATGGAGTTCAGCAGGACGTGCATGATGATTCTTTACATAAAACGGGAAATTTTCTTTCCTGCCCATTCGAAGGATAAGACTCATTTTGTAATTAGAAGGTGAATATTAGAAACAGTGTTTTACTGTTGTTATTGCTGCTGTTTTTGTTTTATTTGATTTTTACCTTTAATTACAATATAGTTGATTTATAATATTTCAGGTGCACAACAAAGGGATTCAGATATATATACTTATCTTTATCAGATTGTCTTCCTAGATAGATTACTACAAGATATTGGAAGAACTGAATACAGTTCAAGTAGGTCCTTGTTGCTTATCTGTTCTATGCATGCTGCTGCTGCTGCTAGGTCGCTTCAGTTGTGTCCAACTCTGTGCATAATGGTCAGTTCAGTTGCTCAGTCGTGTCCGACTCTGCAATCCCATGAATCAGAGCACACCAGGCCTCCCTGTCCATCACCAACTCCCAGAGTTCACTCAGACTCACGCCCATCGAGTCATTGATGCCATCCAGCCATCTCATCCTCTGTTGTCCCCTTCTCCTCCTGCCCCCAGTCCCTCCCAGCATCAGACTCTTTTCCAATGAGTCAGTTCTTTGCATGAGGTGGCCAAAATACTGGAGTATCAGCCTCAGCATCATTTTCTCCAAAGAAATTCCAGGGCTGATCTCCTTCAAAATGGACTGGTTGGATCTCCTTGCAGTCCAAGAGACTCTTCTCCAACACCACAATTCAAAAGCATCAATTCTTCGGCGCTTAGCTTTCTCTCACATCCATACATGACCACTGGAAAAACCACAGCCTTGAATAGACGGACCTTTGTTGGCAAAGTAATGGCCCTGCTTTTCAGTATGCTATCTAGGTTGGTCATAACTTGTCTTCCAAGGAGTAGGCATCTTTTAGTTTCATGGCTGCAGTCACCATCTGCAGTGATTTTGGAGCCCCCAAAAATAAAGTTTGACATTGTTTCCACTGTTTCCCCATCTATTTCCCATGAAGTGATGGGACTGGATGCCATGATGTTCGTTTTCTGAATGTTGAGCTTTAAGCCAACTTTTTCACTCTCCTCTTTCACTTTCATCAAGAGGCTTTTTAGTTCCTCTTCAGTTTGTACCTATAAGGGTGGTGTCATCTGTATATCTGAGATTATTGATATTTCTCCCAGCAGTCTTGATTCCAGCTTGTGTTTCTTCCAGCCCAGCATTTCTCAAGATGTACTCTGCATATAAGTTAAATAAGCAGGGTGACAATATACAGCCTTGACGTATTCCTTTTCCTATTTGAAACCAGTCTGTTGTTCCATGTCCAGTTCTAACTGTTGCTTCCTGACCTGCATATACATTTCTCAAGAGGCAGGTCAGGTGGTCTGTTATCCCCATCTCTTTCAGAATTTTCCACAGTTTATTGTGATCCACACAGTCAAAGGCTTTGGCATAGTCAATAAAGCAGAAATAGATGTTTTTCTGGAACTCTCTTGCTTTTTTGATGATCCAATGGATGTTGGCAATTTGATCTCTGGTTTCTCTGCCTTTTCTAAAACCAGCTTGAACATCTGGAAGTTCACTGTTCACATATTGCTGAAGCCTGGCTCTCCAACTTTGAGGATTACTTTACTAGCCTGTGAGATGAGTGCAATTGTGTGGCAGTTTGAGGATTCTTTGGCATTGCCTTTCTTTGGAATTGGAATGAAAACTTCCATTTCAGTCCTGTGGCCGCTGCTGAGTTTTCCAAATTTGCTGGCATATTGAATGCAGCACTTTCACGGCATCATCTTTCAGGATTTGAAATAGCTCTACTGGAATTCCATTACCTCCACTAGCTTTGTTTGTAGTGATGTTCTCTAAGGCCCACTTGACTTCACATTCCAGATGTCTGGCTCTAGATGAGTGATCACATCATCGTGATTATCTTGGTCGTGAAGATCTTTTTGTACAGTTCTTCTTCTGCTTCTGTTAGGTCCATACCATTTCTGTCCTTTACTGAGCCTATCTTTGCATGAAATGTTCCCTTGGTAGCTCTAATTTTCTTGAAGAGATCTCTAGTCTTTCTCATTCTGTTGTTTTCCTTGGTCAGTATATGTTAATCCCAAATTTCAAATTTATCACTCGCATCCCTTTTCCCTTTGTTAACTGTAAGTTTGTTTTTATGTCTGTGAATCTATATCTGTTTTGGATATAAGTTCATTTGTACCATTTTTAGACTCTACATTTAAGTTTTATCATATATTTGTCCTTGTCTGACTTCTTCACTTAATATGATAATCTCTAGATCTGTCCATGTTGCTGCAAATGGCAATATTTCATTCTGTTTTGACTGAGTAATATTCCATTGTAAGTATATACTGCATCTTCTTTCTCCATTTATTTGTTGACAGACATTTAGGTTCCTTCCTTATATTGGCTACTCTAAGTAGCACTGCTATGAACAATGGGTTCATGTATATTTCCCAGTTACAGTTTTCTCTGGATATATGTTTGGGAGTGTGGTTGCTGGATCATGTGGTAGTTATACTTTTAGTTTTTCTAAGGAACCTCCCTACTGTTTTCCATAGTGGCTGTACCAATTCTCATTCCCACCAGAAGTGTACAAGGTTTGCTTTTTCTCCACACCTTCACTAGCATATATCTGTGCACGTTTTGATGATGGACATTTTGACTGGTGTGAGGTAATACCTAATAACTGATTTCAGTTTTAATGTGCATTTCTTTAGTAATTAGTGATGTTGAGCATCTTTTCATGTGCCTGTTGGCTCTCTGTATGTCTTCTCTGGAGAAATGCCTATTTTGGTTGTCTACCCATTTTTGAAATGGGTTTTTTCATTTGTTGTTGTTGTTGTTGAGTGGTAAGAGCTGTTTTTGTCTTTCAAAATTAATTCTATGTCACTTTGCAAATATTTTCTCCCATTCCATAGATGTCTTTTTCTTTTGTGTATGGTTTCCTTTGCTATGCAGAAGCTTTTAAGTTTAATTAGGTCCCATTTGTTTAACTTTGTTTTTGTTTCCATTACTCTAGGAGACAAATTCAAAAAATTATTGCTGTATTTTATGTCAAAGACTGTCCTGTCTATGTTTTTCTCTAGGAGTTTATGATATTCAGTCTTACATTTAAATCTTTAATCCATATTGAGTTTATTTCCGTATATGGTGTTAGTGTTCTAACTTCATTCTTTTACATGTCCTGCCCAATGTTTCTAGAGTCACTTATTAAAGACATTGTCTTTTCTTCATTGTATATACTTATCTCTTTTGCTGTAGATTAATTGGATTTTTTCTGGGCTTTCTATTCTGTCCCATTGATCTTTGTGTCTTTTTTGTGTTAGTACCATATGATCTTGACTAATGTAGCTATAAAATGAGTCTGAAGTCAAGGAACATGATTTGTTCTTCTTTCTCAAGATATTTTGGCTATTCAGGGTCTTTTGTGTTTCTGTACAAATTTGAGAAATGTTTGTTTCAGTTCTGTGAAAAAAATGCCATTGGCAATTTGTCAGGGATTGCATTGAATATGTAGGTTGCTTTGGGCAGTGTAGCCATTTTAACAATATTTATTCTTCTAATCCAAAAATACAATATATTTTTACCATCTGTTTGCGTAGTCTTCAGTTTTTTTTTTATCAACGTCTGACAGATTTTAGAGTACAGACCTTTTGCCCTCAGGTAGGTTTATTCCTGAGTATTTTATTCTTTTTGATTTGATAGAAGTGAGATTGTTTTCTTAATTTCTATTTCTGGTACCTCATTCTTAGTGTATAGAAATGCAATAGATATTCATTTTGTATCCTGCAACTTTTTCTCATTCATTGATGAGCTCTAGTAGTTTTCTTGTGGCAGCTTTAGGATTTTCTATGTATAGTATCATGTCATCTGCAGACACTGGCAGTTTTTCTTCTTCCTTTCCAATTCTTCCTTTCCAAGAAAAGATTCCTTTTCTTCTCTGACTACTATGACTAAGACTTCCCAAACTATGTTGAGTAAAACGGAAAGAGTGGGTATCCTTGTCTCGTTTATGATCTTGGAGAGAATGTGCTTTCAGATTTGCACCACTGAAGATGATGTTAGCTGTGGGTTTGTCATATATGTCATTAATTATGTTGAGGCATGTTCCCTCTATACCTACTTTCTGTATTGTTTGATTTTAAAATTGAAACCATCCTATACCAGCTTTACTTAAAATGTCCTTTATCTTGACTAAGGGGGTCAAAACAGGATGGTTTTGACACAATAAATGTTATGTACATTGTATCTGCATCTTGTCAATTCCATTTGTCCTGCGGCTTTAGCAACTAATTTCCTTATATCAGCAAATTGACGATTAAGGGATCCAAATAAGTTGTTTTGCTAGCTCAAGAGAGTGCTTTTAATATGCATTATCCTCTTGGACGCTTATACAACTTTATACCAAATCTCTGTGTATCCATTTGTCTATTTTTTCCCTCTCTACCTCTCTAATAAGAATGTTATTCACATAACAGATATACAATCAGTTATATTGCTGCAACCCATAATCCATGATTCAAGTGTACTACTGGATATTATTTCTCCATCTCAGTCATGGAAGAATTATAGAGATATAAGTAAATTATTGTCTGATTTTTATATAATACAGCAAGTGTTTTTAGGGCTTCTTGAATCTTGATTACAACTTCTATCTTAAAATTAATTAGTGAACTATATTTGAAAATCTCTAGGAATTTTCTCTGGGCAGTGTAAGCCTTTCACTTTTTAAAGAGATGTATAAGACTTCACTTTCTGAGTCATACTTTTCTGAATAAAAACTGTATTAGAGCTCTGGTATGATCCTCACAGGTAGCCTAATTCCCCTTCAGTCTAAAATGCATAAGAGAGCTTGAGAGAAGTGGGAAATTGATTTAAACTATATAGAGAGTTCACTGTTTAGAGCCAATTTATCTGTTCTTTGCCCCCAGACATAGTGATAATTAAAACTTACTCATCAATAGTATGACAGGCTTCTTGTTGGCTCAATGGTAAAGAATCTGCCTGCAATGTAAGAGACACAGGTTCGATCACTGGATTGGGAAGATCCCTTGAGAAAGAAGCGGGCAACCTACTACTGTATTCTTGCCTGGAGAATTCCATGGACAGAGGAGCCTGTTGGGCTACAGTCCATGAGATTGCAAAAGAGTCGGACATGACTGAGCAACTAAATAGCACCAACAACATCAACATGGGGATTGCTTACTTAAAAAAGAAAAGAAAAATAATTTTTCTTCTTAATGATGAAGAGAAGTTTTAAATAGTTTAGAAGGGAACATCAAGATGATAGAAGTGAAATTATGCCAAATCATGGAGGGACAGGGAATCACAAGCTTCTTGTAACACCAAAAATAGCAAATGATGAATAAAACATATAGCAATGTTTAATGTGTCTTGATATTTTTAATGACTACTTCAGGAAATGAATACTATAAAGTAGACCAGTATAAAACATATTTAAGATATCAAATCAAAATGTAAAGATCAAGAATTGGTTGCACCAGATTGCACCATACTGAAAGAAAAAAATAAATAAATGTGAAGCCTTAAAATAGATCTGCTTTTAAAAAAGTCTAACTATGCTGAATTAATACAAGTCAAGTTGGGGTAGATTCAAACCAGGAACTTGAAATTCTGACACTTTAGGACCTTGAAGTTTACCTTGCTCATGTAAATAATTTATTTCCATGGGGAAAGTTCATATAATTTTTTTTTAAGTCATTGTGAGAAACTATACTCAAATTTCACGTTATATTTTTTTGTATTATGTTTCAATTTTCATTCAGAGAATAAGTGAGAAAAGAGAATCTTATGTACTTTTAAAAATTAAATGACACAAATGTCCTCATTGTCTTTAAGTGGAGAACAAAATAGGAAAAAGGAATTTCTGGAAGTCCATGGCAATTTTGCCTCTTGCTAACAACTTATGATGTAGTGTAGGTCTTGCAAGCATCTTAATCATTGTGGAGAAGCCAGTTAATTTTTATTTGTTCTTTATATACAGATATATTTTAACAATATAATTAATAATAAAAATATAGTTGCTAGTCGCAAGATGTATATTCTCAGGACACGATTAGTAATGATGTTTCACTAAAAATGGTTTCACTAGATTTATTTTCTTACTGCTTTTTCTTTTCAAGAAATTGTATCTTCTGTCAGGAAAGAATTGTGTCCATCAGTCTGTGTAGAGTAGAAAGAGAGAATGCAGAGAAGAGACATAAAAGAACAGTGAGTGGATAAAAAGTGGGATGTGAGGATCTTTGGGAATAAATTAGAGAACTTCTCTATAAATAAGAGAAATTGGCAGTCCAAACCAAGAACACTGATCAAAACCGTGTTGCAGAAGGGAACATGGAATACTGGTTATCAATGGGAGAGCTTATATATGCCACTGGGCATTTTAAATGTGTGATGGTATGTGTGTATGAGGGAGAGTGTGTGTGTGAGAGAGAAAGAGAGAGAGATGGGTAAGGAGGAGGGAGGCACCTGTGTCCTTTCTATTCTGAATTCATCTTCTATTTGAATGCAGTTACTACAATGGTGTTAAGATTTCCAGAAAAAAAAGGAAGTTATTTTTTTAACTTCCATGAATATACTTAACATAACACATTCAAGTTTGTCCTAGATACATTTTGATACTATCTGTCAACCTATAATTCTTCAAGAATTGGAATCAGTTGGCAAAAATTGTGCATCTGCGGTTAATTAGCTCAGTTAGTTGACTCATGGCACTAACGAGGCCAAAGTCTGTGTCTGATCTTCGTGCGGTCTGGTGAGGTTTGCTCTTCTTGACTCACAGACTACAGTTCAAATCCAGGCCAAGTTATCTCATAGCTGCTTGCCACTGACAATAAGGAAACTGGGAAGACAAAGTAAATCCAACAATATGGGTGGAAAAGATCCACAACTGTACACAGTATCTGCTTGTTATTATTTATCAGTAATGTTCATGTGTGAAGAAAAGCATCAGTTATCCCCTCAGTACTGCAATAAACAGTTACAGAGGAAACTGTGACCTCAAATGACATATGAAGGAATCAGTTCCATTCAGTTCAGTCGCTCAGTCGTGCCCGATTCTTTGCAACCCCATGAATCGCAGCATGCCAGGCCTCCCTGTCCATCACCAACTCCCGGAGTTCACTCAGACTCACGCCCGTCGAATCAGTGATGCCATCCAGCCATCTCTTCCTCGGTCGTCCCCTTCTCCTCCTGCCCCCAATCCCTCCCAGCATCAGAGTCTTTTCCAATGAGTCAACTCTTCGCATGAGGTGGCCAGAGTACTGGAGTTTCGGCTTCAGCATCATTCCTTCCAGAGAAAGTCCAGGGCTGATCTCCTTCAGAATGGACTGGTTGGATCTCCTTGCAGTCCAAAGGACTCTCAAGAGTCTTCTCCAACACCACAGTTCAAAAGCATCAATTCTTTGGTGCTCAGCTTTCTTCACAGTCCAACTCTCACATCCATACATGACCACTGGAAAAGCCATAGCCTTAACTAGATGGACCTTTGTTGGCAAAGTAATGTAAATAATACTAAAAATTGTCTAAAGAGACCATGGAAAATGAACAAATTCATAACCGAATATTGAATCTATTTCAACTTGCGAGTGAAGCAAAATTCCACAGGCTGATTTTTCTTCAGCATATCTTAGGGGTCCTTAAGAGATCTGATAGAAATGCACATACCCTACAGGCTACTTTGAGTTCTGAGCCAACTGTGAATTAAGGCAAAGGAAGGGAAATAGGAGGCAGATGGCAGGCCAAAATATCACATTTGTTGTGGTTAAAGACTAGATTGGAGGATTTAGCTTATATCAATAGCCACACAGACTTTTTCATAGTAACCTCAGAATCAGAGAAACTTATTCATCCATTTGGACTAGAAGATCTAAGTCTCCTCTGTAATGGGCCCATTTTACTGTAGAAACCTCTTTTTGCAGGAAGATCATCTTCAAAAAAATAGAGTAGCAAAGGGGACTAATTTATGTGTGGAAATTTTTTTCTTGCAAATTTATCAATCAGATTAGGTTACTGGAAAAACTGACTAAAAGGAGAAAGGCCTGGATTGTTTTATAGGGGAAAAAAAAATCAGGAATGGAAAAGAATTCCTGCTACCCCCTACCTCACCTACACAAAATCTTTTTAATTAAATAAAAGGCCAGCATTAAAAAACAAACAAACAAACAAAAAACAGCAGGAAGAATGCCATAAACAACTAACACCGTGTGTACGTTGTGGTAGAAAATGCTTGTAAGCTTTTTGAGAATCAAGGTAGCTCTGTAGATGTTGGTTGCTTCTGATGGTCTGCCAAATTTCTGAGGGTGGACGGATCATGTGATATCTGCCATACTGTGATCGTAAAAATGAGTGTAGAGAAATGCCTTGATTAGAAAAATTAGCACTGCCTACCATGATGGAAAAAATCATATTCAAAGGAAATATTTTGGTCAAATAGTTCATTTTACTGACTCATCATCATTAATGATAAACTCACTGTAGCTTTATTTTAAATGAGATAGCCCATGAAAATAAATCTTTCATTTTTTTCATTTTACTATTTTTTATTTGGTTTGTTTCTTCTTCCAGATTTATTGAGATATAATTGACACATTACCCTGTATAAGTTTAAGGTATACAGCATAATGGTTTAACTTACATATATCATGAAATTAGTACCACATTAACTTTAGTGAACAGCCATCATCTCATATAGATACAAAATTAAAGACACAGAAAAAAAAATCTTGTTTGATGAGAACACTTAGGACTTAACGCTTTTCAAGTATGTTATATAGGAGTGCTAATTCCATTATGTCCCTAGGACTTATTTATCTTATACCTGGAAGTTTGTACCTGTTGACCATCTTCATCCAATTCTACCTTCCCCCAACCCCTTGACTCTGATAATCACAAATCTGATCTCTTTTTCTATGCTTTTGTTTGGTTTTTTGAAGCATAATTGATCTATAACATGTCAGTTATTGTTATACAGCATTAGTGATGTGATATTTCAATGCATTTCAAGTGATCACCATAAGTCTAGTCGCAATATGTCATTATGCAAGATACTATATAATTATTGACTATATTCCCCACACTGTACATTTTATACCTGTGACTCATTTATTTTGCAATCGAAAGTTTGAATCAATACCTCTTGATCTACTTTCCCTTTTTTGTTTTGTTCACTTATTTTATTCCGTTATATTCCACATATAAGTGAAATCATACTTTATTTGTCTGAAAGTATATCTTTTAAATACTGTGTGGCATGTTCCCTTTTGGGTATTCACAGTGTGTTTCAGATCTTTAATGTTTGCCTCTATTTTTCCAGTACTTTTGATAAGAAACACCATTGTAATTAGGCTTTGGTAAATTTGAGATGGTGACACACTTATTAAAATTATGGTATAAATTTACCATCTACAAAATTCTTTGTTGTTGTTGTTCAGTCACTTTTGTTGTGTTCGACTCCTTGTGACCCCATGGACTGCAGTAGGCCAGGCTTCCCTATCCTTCACTGTCTCTAGGAGTTTGCTCTAACTCCTGTCCATTTAGTCTGTGAGTGCCTAGTATATAACTAAGAATGCAGAGGGAATTTATCTTCAAATTATGTTGTTAAAAGAAAATTCAGGGGCTTCCCTGGTGGTCCAGTAGTTAAGAATGGGTTGCAGGTTTGATCGCTGGTCAAGGAGCTAGGATCCCACATGCTGCAAGGCAACGAAGCATATGCCCCACAACTACTGAGCTCCTATGCTGCAGCTAAGGCTCTAACAGCCAGGAAAAAAAAAAAAAGAAAGAAAGAAAATGAAAAATATATGGAATGCCAAGAGGAAAGAACGTTTTTCATGTTGTTGAACTAGTAAGACATTTCACATTTAGACTCAATTGCCATCTATAAAAACTCCAGGAGTATGTTGGCATTGTAATTGTTATCTTTAGTGTGGGTGACTATAGATATACTATTTTCACAAAACAGGCTTTGTGTTTGTTAATTTTTTTTCCCAGAATATTACTTTGGTCAGTGAAATTTTTCATTTTAAAACTGCAATCTTTTTCTAAGAAGAGCCACCTTAGAAAATTAACTTGATTATACAAATGAGAACAACTCAATATTCATTAATTTGACAAATATTTCGAGGACTTCTTTAGTGCCTGGCACTCTTGGAAACACCACTGAAACAACAATCAGTGGAATATACAAATATTCCTGACTTCACAGAGTTTAATTCCTAT
Organism: Neotragus moschatus; assembly: GCA_006410615.1. Classification (NCBI taxonomy): domain Eukaryota; kingdom Metazoa; phylum Chordata; class Mammalia; order Artiodactyla; family Bovidae; genus Neotragus; species Neotragus moschatus. The sequence goes on along the minus strand of SJYA01000064.1, from coordinate 537,125 downwards.
GGCAAGAGGCTAACCCTCTACTACTTCTCAATTATTTTGAGGTAAGTACTTCTCCATATTTAAATAAATAAAAATGTCTGTCATTATAGGATTAAAAGCCCCCCAATGGGTTAGTAAGCCCAGTAAATAATAAAGAAGTAGGAGAATTTGTTTACTCTTTTTTCAAAGAGGCAGAAGATTATAAGATTATACCAGTATAAAACCTCCTGTATATTTTCAAACCTGTAGAAAGCTTTTATAAAACAAGTGACTCAGTATTACTTTTTTTGATCCCTGTTGCAACATTTTTCTCTTCTCTTTTCTTTCTTGATTCTAAAAATGCCTCGGAGAAGGCAATGGCAACCCACTCCAGTACTCTTGCCTGGAAAATCCTATGGACGGAGGAACCTGCATCTTTGTCACTTTCCCTACTTAATTTATCTGCATTGCATGACTGAATGTAACTGAAATTTCAGTCATTAAAACAACAGACTAAATTAATTATATTAATTTCATGATTCAAACTCTGTAACTTCTATGCTTGTCGTAATACTTTTAATACAAGTGACAGATAGGTGGTTGTATGGTAACCATTGTGAACTTCCACTTTCTCTCTAAACTCTATACTTTTTCGACTATCCTGAAATAATATAGATTGACACATAAAAATGTTATTCCTTTAGTTAAGAAAAAGTCTGATAATAAACCTAAATTCATGATTTTCCATCACAATACTAAGTTATAATGACTCTTCAAATCCATGCAGTTTCCTAGACTTCTAATTTGCCTTAAAATGAATCTGTACTACAGATTAGTGAATATTGCAAAAATGAACTATTAGACAACACTGTTTAAGTAAATAAAATTTTATTTAATTATGAGAAAGTGGATGCATTGTTTGAAAAATCTGGAATAGTCCTGCATACTTACAAAAACACTTTAACCTGAGTTCATATGCAAATATTAATTAAACTCTCTGTCTCAAGTTTTCATAGAAGGTGGATATATGGAGTTTTGTGAAATCTAAGATTCAGTCTTAGATTTAAGACTGTGTCTTAGTTCAGGTTAATGACAGCCTCTATAATACAACATTCAGTCCTATTATTCTTTATAGATTTAATTTGGTCTTTGGAGAAGTTGTCAACAAGTCAATTCAACTATACGTGAAATGAATACATTTTAATTGTGAAGATTAAAAGTGTATAGAAAAAATCTATAAGAAAATACTTTTTTAAGCTATGCCTTTTGTTGATGAAAATAATTATTAACAACATCTTGGTATGTTTATTTATTATGTTAATAAAACTGGAAGAAAGTTTAATTCAACTTGACTTCTTCCTGATTTGTTTTTTCAGAACTTTTCACAAAACAGAGCTCCAAAGGTTTTTCACATTCTTCATGTTCTTTTGCATAAAGTGAGCAGTTCAAATAATCAGTATTCACTAAACTCCAAACTATTTGCTTTCACTTATTTTCAGTGAATTATATCCCATCTTCAAGAAAAACAAACAAATAATATCTACTGGTCTAGACAATATTCAAGAACATTCAATACAATTTTAAAGAAAAATAATTTTACACTCTATCCCTCTGCCAGTCCCCACTACCCCGGTGGATGGGGAGAAGGGAGAAAAAAGGAGAGAGAGAGAGAGGCAGAGACAGAAACAGACAGAGATAGAGAGAAATAAACAGGAAAACAAAATACAACAAGCTAAAAGATTAAAAAAAAGAAGTTAGTGGGGGGGGGGCGGGAAACAAACCTGATCTTGGATAAGAATCAGATGACTTGGGTTCCTGAGTTTTAAGTCCTGGATATGTTACTTTAAGCAGATAAGCTAATCACTTTGACTTTTAGTTTCTTGGCTTGTAGAGAATAGGAACACCTGCCCTACTTTGTTTTTAAAGAAATGACGATTATCAAACAATGGATGTAAAATATAGTGTCAAATAAATGTACAATAATTGTTACAGCATTGATGTTTATAAGAAATGTTACTGGGAAATATTGCTAGCTAGCTTTCCATAGTTATTTTCATCTGAGCATAAAGTTCTGAGGCTTAAAAATCACCATGATAGTTGACATTATTTAATATTTATTGTGTATAGACATGGCCTAACATCTTTAGGTGAATTTATGTATTTAATTCTTTCAACAACCTAACAAAGTAATTATTATCTTTATTCCTATCAAAAAGGAGAGGAAAAGTGAACTTAGCCTGATCAAATAACTTTACCCAGGGTCACAGTGCCAGAAGGGGCTCAGATGATATGGTCTCACTGTCTAGACAGGGCAATATCTACTGTAGGATCCATCTACACACTTTTGCAGCCTCTGTTGAAACATATCTGAGTCAATGAGATGTCTGGACGTGTTCACTGTGGTGAGTGGACTTCCTCCCATGGTAACTCCCAAGTCTTTAAAAAGCATGTCCATGAATTAAGTTGATGCTTATGTCCCTATCACAGCAAACATAAATATCCAGAACTGTTGAAAGAAAATACTTTCAATAATTCACTATTGTTATTATAAGAAAGAAATTTCAATAATAATTTGGACAAATGACAGTGAGGGAGTAGAAAGGGTCAAGTTCTAAAGTATGTCCTGAAATATTGTGATGTGAAACTGTGAAAGTGTTAGTCACTCAGTCATGTCTGACTTTTTATGACCCCATGGAATATAGCCTACCAGGCCCCTCAGTCTATGGAATTCTCCAGGCAAAAATACTGGAGTGGATCAGTTCAATTCAACTCAGTCGCCCAGTCGTGTCCGACTCTTTGCAACCCCGTGGACTGCAGCACGCCAGGCTTCTCTGTCCATCACCAAATCCTGGAGCCTACTCACACTCATGTCCATTGTGCCGGTGATGCCGTCCAACCATCTCATCCTCTGTCGTCCCCTTCTCCTCCCGTCTTCAATCTTTCCCAGCATCGAGGTCTTTTCCAATTAGTCAGTTACTCACATCAGGTGGCCAAAGTATTGGAGTTTCAGCTTCAGCATCAGTCCTTCCAATGAGTATTCAGGACTGATTTCCTTTAGGGTGGACTGCTTGGATCTCCTTGCAGTCCAAGAGACTCTCAAGAGTCTTCTCAGTTCAAAAGCATCAATTCTTTGGCACTCAACTTTCTTTAAGGTCCAACTCTCACATCCATACATGAACACTGGGAAAACCATAACTTTGACTAGATGGATCTTTTTGGTAAACTAATGTCTCTGTTTTTTAATATGCTGTCTGGGTTGGTCATAATTTTCCTTCCAAGGAGCAAGCATCTTTTAATGTCATGGCTGCAGTCACCATCTGCAGTGATTTTAGAGCCCAAGAAAATAAAGCATGTCACTGTTTCCATTGTTTCTCCATCTATTTGCCATTAAGTGATGGGACCAGATGCCATGTTGAGGTTTAAGCCAACTTTTTCACTCTCCTCTTTCACTTTCTTCAAGAGGGTCTTTGGTTCTTCACTTTATTCCACAAGGGTGGTGTCATCTGCGTATCTGAGGTTATTGATATGTTTCCTGGAAATTTTGATTTCAGCTTGTGCTTCATCCAGCCCAGCATTTCACATGATGTGATCAGCATATACGTTAAATAAGTAGGGTGATGATATACAGCCTTGACATACTCCTTTCCCAATTTGGAACCAGTCTATTGTTCCATGTCCAGTTCTAACTGTTGCTTCTTGACCTGCACACAGATTTGTCAGGAGTCAGGTAAAGTGGTCTGGTATTCCCATCTCCTTAAGAATTTTCCAGTTTCTTGTGATCCACACTGTCAAAGGCTTTGGCATAGTCAAGAAAGCAAAAGTAGATGTTTTTATGGAACTCACTAACTTTTTTGGTGATGAAGCAGATGTTGGCGATTTGATATCTGGTTCATCTAAATCCAGCTTGAACATCTGGAAGTTCAGTTCACGATTCACATACTGTTGAAGCCTGGCTTGGAGGATTTTGAGCATTACTTTGCTGGCGTGTGAGATGAGTGCAATTGTGTGGTAGTTTGAGCATTCTTTGGCATTGCCTTTCTTTGGGATTGGAATGAAAATTGACCTTTTCCAGTCCTGTTGACACTGCTGTTTTCCAGATTTGCTGGCATATTGAGTCCAGCACTTCACAGCATCGTCTTTTAAGATTTGAAATAGCTCGACTGGAATTCTATCATCTCCACTAGCTTTGTTTGTAGTGATGTTTCCTAAGCATCCAAAGTGCCTTCCAAAGTTTTTTTTTTTTTTTTCTCCTTGACTTCATATTCCAGAATGTCTGGCTCTAGGTGAGTAATCACACCATTGTGGTTATCTGGGTCATTAAGTCTTTTTCGTATAGTTCTTCTGTGTATTCTTGCCACCTCTTCTTAATATATTCTGCTTCTATTAGGTCCATACCATTTCTGTCCTTTATTGTGCCCATCTTAGCATGAAATGTTCTCTTGATATCTCTAATTTTCTTGAAGAGATCTCTAGTCTTTGCCATTCTATTGTTTTCCTCTATTTCTTTGCACTGATCACTGAGGAAGGCTTTCTTATCTCTCCTTGCTATTCTTTGGAACTCTGCATTCAAATGGGTATATATTATCCTCTTCTCTTTTGCCTTTAGGTTCTCTTCTTTTCTCAGCTATTTATCAGGCATCCTCAGACAACATTTTGCCTTTTTGTATTTCTTTTTCTTGGGGATAGCCATTCCCTTCTCCAGCGGATCTTCCTGACCCAGGAATTGAACCCAGTTTTCCTGCACTGCAGGCAGATTCTTTACCATTGGAGCCACCAGGGAAGCCGTAGAAATATCATGATGGGCCCTTACAAATGCATTCTTAGATGTTTGTTATTCTGTATATGAGGAAAAACATTTTGTAGTATAATCTAAGCAATAAAGCTTTTGAAATGAAACATATTGTCCATGCTCGCTCAACATATGTAGGAAATTCTTGCATATCCACATGCACATGTTAATGTTTCAGAAGTTCAGACTGAATAGTTAACTAGATCTATTCTCCACACCCTGGAAATGTGTCTCCTAGGGACCGTCGTTATCAAAATCAAATAGTTACAATAAACACAGTGACTACTGAGGCATTATTTGTGAAGTGAATAAAGCAAATGAAATTAAATAGTTAACTGATCCCAACTCTGACTACAGTATAAGTTATGTAAAGCAAGTCTTACTTCAAGTTGTTAGATTATTTTTTTAACCAAAGTATGTATTTAGCATATCTAAATGTTGTTTTTATTTTCAATCATCTTGGTTTTTCTCTTTTCTGCCTTAAAATAACAAATAGATGCTCCTTTTCTTTAAAATTGAAGACAGTGTCATATAGAAACAGTTTTAATTACTGAACTGTGAGTAAATAACATTACACATTCATACACATATGTTCGCTTTTTCTATAACATCCTATTTTCAAATAAGAAAACACACATTTGGACAAGGATACATGGAGTTTGTTTGTTAGAAATCAATTGGAAATTATTTTGAAAATAATCAAGGTATATAATCTATCTTGTAGTGCATTTGAACTGTTTTAATTAAAGAAAATATTCAACTAACAATGATTTTATTCAAGAACCATGCATTACACCTGAACTTTATCTTTTCCTTTTCTATCTTTGATGTGGAGTTAGATATGTTTTTGCCTGTGGACTAAAACATTTTCTGTACCAAACACTAGCTTCTTTTTGTGCTTTCTAGGTACGACCACACTGAATGCCAGACAGTGCTTTCCAGTATACATCCCATCAAGTATTTGGTTTTTATCAGATTTAAAACAGAATGAATTTTGAAATATGTCATAGAATTGTTCTTAATGTCCAGATTTTTACTTAACCATCAATGTTCAAGTGCACATAGAGCTTTTCTAGATTTTCTTTCCATATCTTCACACCCAACCTCTCCTTATGCCTGTTCTCAGTCATAGTCCACTTTCGAAGGTACATATGACTTTGACATGTTTTATATTTCTCCAAGATTTTAAGCTTTTTGAAGACATAGGACTATCTCTTGCATAGCAGCTCACATGCGCACTGTTCATTAGGTACTAAATATTAAAAGAGTAATGGCAATATTGCCACTGTTGTAGCGCCTTGTCTGTTTTTATTTTGGCTACAGCAGATTGAATTCAGCAAATAAAGAACTGGCATAGACACGGACTGACCAATAGAAGATTGACATCCCTACAAGAAAACAAAAGTATGTAAAGTCACTGAGACTCAGATGGTAAAATATGCATATATATGTAGAATGTAATACAAAACATACATACATAAAACTCTAAAGAGCACGTAGTTTAAGGATGAATAATCAAATTATATCTTCTAAAAACTATACTGACCTTACACTCAGTGCAATAGACTAACCAGGCATTGAACGTTAAGGCAGGTTAAGGGAGCACATTATTTCTTCTAAAAGATTTAATTTTTTTAAAGCAGTTTTAGGTTTATAGCAAAACGAAGAGGAAGAAATATATGGAGATTTCCCACATGACCTCTAGTCCCCACATATGCATAGCCTTCCCCATTATCATAGACACCCTCCATGAGAGGGGTACATTTGTTGCAATTAATGAACATACTTTAATACATCATTATCACCAAAGTCCATGAAGTTTACATTTGGATTCACTGTTTTAAAAAAAATTCTTTATTTTTGACTGCATTGGCTCTTCACTGGGAATTCCACTTCATTGGAGTGCAAGGGATTCCATTGCCATGTCTTCTGTTATTGTGGAGTCACGGGCACTCCGCACGTGGGCTTCAGTAGTTGTGACACATGAGCCTAGTTGCTGCATGTCTTTGGGATCTTCCCTGACTAGAAATCAAACCTGTGTCCGTGCATTAGCAGGAGAATTCCAAACCACTGGCCCACCAGCGAAGTCCCCTAGGACTCACTCTTGGTGTTGTTCCTTATATGGGTTGGGACAAATCTATCACCATTCTAGTATTCAGAGTAGCTTCACTGGCCTAAAATCCTCTGTACTCTGCCTAATCACCCCTTCCTTTCCCCAACATGCTACTGTGAACAAGTGTAAAGGGTTTTGTTTNTAGACACGGACTGACCAATAGAAGATTGACATCCCTACAAGAAAACAAAAGTATGTAAAGTCACTGAGACTCAGATGGTAAAATATGCATATATATGTAGAATGTAATACAAAACATACATACATAAAACTCTAAAGAGCACGTAGTTTAAGGATGAATAATCAAATTATATCTTCTAAAAACTATACTGACCTTACACTCAGTGCAATAGACTAACCAGGCATTGAACGTTAAGGCAGGTTAAGGGAGCACATTATTTCTTCTAAAAGATTTAATTTTTTTAAAGCAGTTTTAGGTTTATAGCAAAACGAAGAGGAAGAAATATATGGAGATTTCCCACATGACCTCTAGTCCCCACATATGCATAGCCTTCCCCATTATCATAGACACCCTCCATGAGAGGGGTACATTTGTTGCAATTAATGAACATACTTTAATACATCATTATCACCAAAGTCCATGAAGTTTACATTTGGATTCACTGTTTTAAAAAAAATTCTTTATTTTTGACTGCATTGGCTCTTCACTGGGAATTCCACTTCATTGGAGTGCAAGGGATTCCATTGCCATGTCTTCTGTTATTGTGGAGTCACGGGCACTCCGCACGTGGGCTTCAGTAGTTGTGACACATGAGCCTAGTTGCTGCATGTCTTTGGGATCTTCCCTGACTAGAAATCAAACCTGTGTCCGTGCATTAGCAGGAGAATTCCAAACCACTGGCCCACCAGCGAAGTCCCCTAGGACTCACTCTTGGTGTTGTTCCTTATATGGGTTGGGACAAATCTATCACCATTCTAGTATTCAGAGTAGCTTCACTGGCCTAAAATCCTCTGTACTCTGCCTAATCACCCCTTCCTTTCCCCAACATGCTACTGTGAACAAGTGTAAAGGGTTTTGTTTATCTGGTCCCATCACTTCATGGGAAATAGATGGCGAAACAGTGGAAACAGTGTCAGACTTTATTTTGGGGGGGCTCCAAAATCACTGCAGATGTCGACTGCAGCCATGAAATTAAAAGACTCTTACTCCTTGGAAGGAAAATTATAACCAACCTAGATGGCATATTCAAAAGCAGACATTATTTTGCCAACAAAGGTCTGTCTAGTCAAGGCTATGGTTTCTCCAGTGGTCATGTAGGGATGTGAGAGTTGGACTGTGAAGAAAGCTGAGCACCGAAGAATTGATGCTTTTGAACTGTGGTGTTGGAGAAGACTCTTGAGAGTCTCTTGGACTGCAAGGAGATCCAACCAGTCCATTCTAAAGATCAGTCCTGGGTGTTCTTTGGAATGAATGATGCTACAGCTGAAACTCCAGAACTTTGGCCACCTCATGTGAAGAGTTGACTCATTGGCAAATACTCTGATGCTGGGAGGGATTGGGGGCAGGAGGAGAAGGGGACAACAGAGGGTGAGATGGCTGGATGGCATCACTGACTCGATGGACATGAGTTTGAGTGAACTCCAGGAGTTGGTGATGGACAGGGAGGCCTGGCATGCTGCAGTTCATGGGGTCACAAAGAGTTAGACAGGAGTGAGCGACTGAACTGAACTAAAATGTTTTCAGTTCCTTTGAGTAAATACCAAGGAGCATGATTCCTGGAAATTGTGATAAGAATATTATTTTTGTGAGAAATTGATAAAATGTCTTCCAAAGCGGCTGGACCATTTCACATTCCCGCCAGTAATGAAGGAGAATGCCTGTCGCTCCATACCCTGTTCAGCACTTGGTGGTGTCAGTGTTTCCAATTTTGCCCATTCTAATCAGTGTGTTACTTCAATCTGCATTTCCCTGAAAACATACGATATGTAAAGTTTTTTCCTACATTTCTTTTCCATCTGTATGTCTTAAATATTTGGAGCATAGTTGATTCACAATGTTGTTTTAGTTTCAGGTGTAGAACAAAGTGTGTCAGTTGTATATATACATGTATCCACTCTTTTTGTTTGTTTGTTTTAGGTTTTCCCATATAGCCCATTGCAGAGTACTGAGTAGAGTTCCCTGTGTTATACAGCAAGGTTTTTATTAGTTATCTATTTTATATATAGTAGCATGTGTATTTCAATCCCAATACATCTTCTTTAGTGGGGCACCTGTTAAGGTCTTTGTGTGTACTCAGTCATTTCAGTCATGCCTGATGCTTTGAGACCCTATGGACTGTAGCCCTCCAGGCTCCTCTGTCCATAGGCTTCTTTAGGCAAGAACACTGGAGTGGGTTGCCATGCTCTCCTCCAGACTGTCTTCCCAACTCGGAGCTTGAACCTGCATCTCCTGCATAGCAGGCAGATTTTTGTATCCACTGAACCAAGGTCTTCGACTCATTGTTTAATGAGGTCGTTTGCTCCCTTTTGTTGAGTTTTAAGAGTTCTTTCTATATTTGGATCAATCCTTTATCAGAACTTTTATGAATATTTTGTCCCAGTTTGTTGCTTGTCTACTCATTCTCTTGCAGGTTATTATTATTATTATTTTCTGAAAGACTATCTTGGCCTATTACAGAACTGGGACTCTATAGTCAACCAAAGTTTAATAACCAAGGCCACTAATAATGACGTTGTGTGTTCATGCTAAGTTGCTTCTGTCATGCAACACAGGCACTGTTCAACCCTATGGACCCTCCAGAATCCTCTGTCCGTGGGATTTTCCTGGCAGAAATACTGGAGTGGGTTGCCATGCTCTCCTCCAGGGGATCTTCTCTACCCAGTAATCGAACCTGTGTCTCTTAAGTCTCCTGCAGACAGATTCTTTATCACTAGTGCTACCTGGGAAGTCCAATAATGACACCAATAAAATTAAATACACATAGAAAATTAAAATTATGGCAATATATTCTTTTTAGTAAGTACACTATACAATGTTTTCTAAATATTGTATATTTGGAAAATATATAGAAAATACATTTAGAAAATATATTCAGTGTATTAAAAGTTATTTCCCTGTTAATAGAATAACATTTCATTATTTAAAAATAATTTGTGGGATATTCCATTCTCTTATAATATAATATAGACTATATAGACTTGTAATATGTTTCTATAAAGTTAGTAACAAAAAAAAGAAAGAATTGATTAAAGTGGATTCGATTCACGCACAAATCATTCCACTTTTTTTTTAGTTACACATGGTGTTTGTGAAATAAAAACTGCTCTTAATTTATAAAAGTAACATAATAACACTATCTTTGCATTAATCACAAAATTAACATTGTTGATAAACAAAAACCCATGTTGTCACTCATAATAGTATGCTAATAGAGATGATTTTGCATGTAAAATATGAACAGTAAGTTCACTGTGTAGACCATGAAATGATTCTAAGTGTAGGCATCCCAAAGAATTTTCATTTGGTTCTAGAAAGATAAAGATGTAAAAACTGATGTAGTTGGACCAATGGCCATCAATATGGACCTAATCTGAAGCATTCACATTATAAACCTGGAATAAGTTTAACACAGTTGACTACAGATGGCAACATATGAATAATCCACGTTTTGCTAATTCGGCCCACTCTTGTTCAACCACAGTCCTTTTAGAGACTCTGTCATCACGTGCAGATGATAAGCAGACCTGGAGGGTGACATTACACCAGCACACCACAAGTGAGTGGGGAGGATGAGGGCAATTTTATCTGAAATGAAAATTATTTTCAAGTATCGGCAATTGACAGTACACACGTGAGGGGAGCATAAGGTCATATGTAACTCTGGAAAAGTAGAATGTGCTCTCTGTAATTGGGAACAGACAGTGGAAGATGGTGTAGTGAACAGAAAACCAAGGTGCGGTTCCCTACGTGCAGTTAGATCCTTAAGTGTGTTGTAGAATGAATTGCCTCTACCTTTTTGGGATGGCATTAATTAACATTTATTCTATTTTTAATTCTTTAAACACTTTATTGTACTTGGATATCATTTGAGTATATTCATTTCACTGCAGAAAAACACTCCTATTAAATAATTCAATTGCTGAAAGGAAATAACAAACAGGTGTTCCCAGTTTTGAGTGCATGCCCTTCCCAGCAGTACTTTCCATATTGCCTCAATCCTGGGATCAATCAGGTCTTGTCTGCACAACTTTGGCTCTTGCTCCTCTTGTTTCTAAGGTTTTACCACTTACTTCTGGGGATGCAACTTGTGAAGTCATGTGAACATTTGATACTAAGTCAGAGGAGCCTTTGTGGTGTCTCTCGTTAGGTAGAAAGTCAAGTCGGCTATTTTTAACTTTGTTCCTTAACTCTTCTAATAAAAATTTATATTTTAATAACCAGAAATGTTTATAGCCTTTCACTCTCATGAAATCTGAAATTAGTTATTGTGTAAGGCATAGCTTCTAAGTGGGTAAGAAAGATGCCAGACCTCTAAGATTGCTACACTTAGTAAGTGAGCCTCATTTGTATGTGAAATAAAATATCACGCATATTAAGATGAATGCTTGTTTTAAACAGTCCAGTTAATACAACTAGCAGCTTTACCTGTCTGAAACATGTTTAACTACCCAACTTTATTAATTTTAAACTTGATTTGATTTATCTTCTCCAACTTTTAATACAGTACTAGGACTGATTAAAAGTCCCAAAGAAAGAGCATTTATGACATACACTAAATTTATGGTCTTGATTATTTTTTCTTACTCTCAAATCAGTTTATTTAAGGGCCTTTTAATCTCGTTTGTAAGCTTTCAGGGGGATGATCTTGGTACCCGAAATTTTTAAATCAGCCAAAGCCTGAAATGATCTGCTAATTACTTGTGAGCCAAATCTTTAGACTTGAGAAGGCCCAGATATCCAAAAGCAGCCAAAGAGGCATTTTTTAAATTAGTTAAAGACATATACTGAAAATTGCATATTATTTAGTTTCTCTGTTTTGGAAAAATGAAAATTGAATTGTATAATTCTGAAGTTACTGCAAGAGTAATGGTTAAAAAACTCTAAGCCACTTAAAACACCGATGTTACCACACACTTAAAAACACTTTTTTCTCCAATGTGAAAATGTTATACATGCAAATATAACCATACATGGGTGAACTTCATGCTCATCAAAGTTGGATTAGAGAAATTAGTCTGAATCATCAGCTCTATCAATTGACATAAATTGCTTAGCACCAGACCCTTAATTTGAGAGTGTTCAGTAAATATTAATACTTTTCTATATCTATTAAAGGATTTTTAACTTGACTTTTAAATGCATGTATGAACTAATGTAAGTAATGATGAAACCTCAGTCTACATGGCCAATATTTTGAGAAATCGCGTTTATTTAAAACTTCTCTCTTCAATTAAAATGTTTTCATCACCTCCCATCTGATACAAAGATAATGAATGGTCATAATTTCTTAATGAGTCTTGATGATCATAAGGGTAAAAATAATAAGCAATTTTATTCTTTATATTAGTTGTTTGAAGTCAGTTAATTAAAAAAGGTTTTATTCTCCACTACTCATTTTGATCTTCTAAAGAAATTTGGGCAGTATTTTCTGAAGACTCCAGAATGTTTTTCATTTGTGTAATTTATTAACTATGCTTTATGGTGTTTATAAGCATATTTTTCTGGAAAAAGTCTTATTTTTCATGAAAATAATAATTCCATTAGGAGCCTTCTCCTTTATTTATGTGGACTCGGCATATTTTGACTTCAAGATTATTCAAGTTATTATTTACTTACTATTATTACTCCAATCTAGGCTTTGCTTTTAAATTTCACATTGTGCTTGACGTAGTTAAGTTGCCAAGTCGTGTCCGACTCTTGTGACCCCAGGGACTGTAGCCTGCCAGGCTCCTCTGTCCATGGGATAATCCAGGCAAGAATACTGGAGTGAGTTGCCATCGCCTTCTCCAGGGGATCTTCCCGACCCAGAAATCAAACCCGTGTCTCCTGCATTGCAAGCAGATTCTTTCCTGACTGAGTTATGAGGGAAGCCGGAGCTTGACATAGTTTTATATTTCTGTGACTTAAGTTTAATTTTGTTAAAAGGTAGACTGAGGCATATTAACATTTTAAGCATTTATTTGAGGACAAAAAAATGGTTTGAATCTGGCAGCACCAACTGAAAGTGGTTAGAAACTCTCAGAAGGGCTTTACTGATAGGAACTATGCTGCTGCTGCTGCTGCTAAGTCGCTCCAGTCGTGTCTGACTCTGTGCGACCCCAGAGACAGCAGCCCACCAGGTTCCGCTGTCCCTGGGATTCTCCAAGCAAGAACACTGGAGTGGGTTGCCATTTCCTCCTCCAATGCATGAAAGTGAAAAGTGAAAGTGAAGTCGCTCAGTCGTGTCGGACTCATAGCGACTCCATGGACTGCAGCCTACCAGGCTCCTCCGTCCATGGGATTTTCCAGGCAAGAGTACTGGAGTGGGGTGCCATTGCCTTCTAGGATAGACTTTTTAATAGAGAAGACAGTGAAGCAGAGCCAGGAAATCTGATGGCTATAGCTTAATCAGTTGCCTAATTTAGAAAAGGCTTGTTGGCTGTTTGTGATTGGTTATCTTTAGGTTTCAATTTCTTATCCTTGAGGCATTTCAGGCTTAGGTTTTGGTTCACTTACAAAGGCACCAAAGCCACCTCATCTGATGCCCTCCTTGTGTAATTCATTTAATGATTTCAATCTGCTTTTTATTTTCATGAGCTACTTATTTTTTCTTCATTTTCATACCATTTCTGTTCCTTGTCACTCCTCCCACCTTGCCAGCCACCACCATGGAAGTTTCAAGGAGGGAAATAAATTTTCTTCTTCCCTTCTAGTTTCTTCTGCCGATCTAAGAATTAAAGTGAGACAGGTTAACAGGGTAAAATAAAAATTGATTTTGTATATACAAGAACCTAACATACATGAGGTTCAGACAGAAAGGTAAAATGAGGTATATATTCCATTGTAAGCTGAGAAATGGGCAAGGGTCTGGGGTTCCCAGGATAGACCATCCACAGGACAACAAGCATAGATGTTCAGTAATTTGAGCTTCCCTGGTGGCTCAGACGGTAAGCATTTCCCTTCAATGAGGGAGACCTGGGTTCGATACCTGGGTCTCGAAGATCCCGTGGAGAAGGAAATGGCAGCCCACTCCAGTACTCTTCCTTGGAAAATTCCGTGGACTGAGGAGCCTGATAGGCTATAGTCCATGGGGTCGCAAAGAGTCGGACACAACTGAGCGACTTCACTTTCACTTTCAGTTTGATGTTTAATCCGCCATATAAGGTGGGGCCACTAAGATGAAATTTATCTCCAGTAAAAATCTCTGTTTTCTGGGAAAAGTCCCTAATTTAAGTTCTTTGAGGTAGTTAAGAGAGGGGTAATATTTTCTCTTGAGATGTAGGTAGGTCCTCAGTTGCCATTAGTTTTCAGGTCTACTATATCCTTCTACTCTTCTGTCTATTCATTCTATTAATTCTGAGAGTATTATATCTAACCTCCAACTAAAAATTTTTATGTTTACTTAAATAATAATTGTAATACATTATAGAACTATATGTAACTTTGTTCCATATTTTCCAAGTCTCCTGTAGATGTGTTATTATACCTTCATATTAAAAAAAAACTAAAAAAGAAAATAAAATAATAAATTTAGTGGGAAAAATACTTCCTTTTACAGATCGCCTTTGCTGAAATGGCCTTGAGAATCATTTTAGGAAATTATATTAAAAAATTATTTAAAAGATTCAAATTTATGTAGACTAGAAGTTAAAAAAAAAAGCATATAGATAAAGACTATAAGAAATAGTGTTGTATGTGGTGGCTGCAGGTATTATTTGTGCAGGAGTTCAGAACAGATTTGCCCGAAGATGTACCACTTTAATATGTGGATTGTTCTGTGGGCTTCCCAGGTGGTGCTAGTGGTAAATAACCCACTTGCCAATGCAGGAGACATAAGAGACAAAGGTTCAATCCCTGGCTTGGGAAGATATCCTGTAGAAGAAAATGGCAACCCACTCCAGTACTCTTGTCTGGAGAATTCTGTGGAAGCACTATGAATTAATTCAACATAATTAAGATTTATACAATTTTCACACAATAGCAGGATACAAATTCTATTCAAGTTCCCATAGACTATAAAAGAGGAGACACTGGAACATATCCAGAGACATAAAACAAGATGCCAAAATTTCATGGTCTAAGGTATTGAAATCACACAGAGTCTGTTCTCATCACTGTGGATTTATGTCGCTGCTGCTGCTAAGTCACTTCAGTCATGTCCAACTCTGTGCAACCCCATGGATGGCAGCCCACCAGGCTCCACTCTCCCTGGGATTCTCCAGGCAAGAACACTGGAGTGGGTTGCCATTTCCTTCTCCAGTGCAGGAAAGTGAAAAGTGAAAGTGAAGTCGCTCAGTCACGTCCGACGCTTTGCAACCCCATGGATTGCAGCCTACCAGGCTCCTCTGTCCATGGGGTTTTCCAGGCAAGAGTACTGGAGTGGGTTGCCATAAAAATCAATATCAAAAGATATTTGAAAATAATCCATTTATTTTCAAGTGCAATGTGGTATTTACCAAGACAGACCTTTAACTTAGCTGTTTAAAACCCTAATAAAGTTTAAAGACTGAAAAAACATGGAGGGTACTTGCAGAGAAGAAAGCATTTAAATGAGAAATTAATAACAAAATGAGAAGTTAATATCAAAGATACTTTAAACCCTGTGTATTTGGAAATTAAACATCCTCTTTTAAATGTTGGGTGTATCTAAGAAGCCATAACAAGGAAAATTAGAAAATATTTGTAACAGAATAAAAATGAAAGGAGAATTTATCAGAATTTGTTGCATGAGCTGAAGGTGCTCAGTGCAACTAAATACAATGTTTCTCACTAAATTTATGAAAAAAAGTAAGCACAAGGTAATATAGGGAAGAAAAATTTACTCAATGTTCTACTTTGTCCCAAGTTCCACATTTTAATGGGTTTCCCTGGTGGCTCAGATGATAAAGAATCTGCCTGCAATGCAGGATACCCAAAACTGCTGTTTGTATCCTTTGATGACACAAGAAAGAAAAACGTAGATGAAGGGACAGTGAATCAAAATTCCTAAGTGGGAGCAGTTACTATCTTTTGAAATTTAGTAAATGTTCCAGAAGAAAATAAAAAGGAAACAAAATGGAAACAAGATAAGAGAAAATTTCAAAAATTGGAATTTAGCTCACAGGTCAGCAAGCTGTAGCTGGCAGCTCAAATCCAAGACCTGTTTCTGTACAATGTACTTGCTAAGAATAGTTTTTTGTTTGTACATGTTTGAAAAAACAAATATATTTTATATATGAAAATTAATGTGTTAAAATTGCGTTGTCCATGATTAAATTTTATTGGAACACTGCCCCTTTCTTTAATTTATGTGTTGTCTGGACTCTTATCATACTGCAATAGCAGAATCAAGCAGTTATAACAAAGACCATATGACATGCAATACTTAAGGCATTTATTATCTAGCCCTTTACAGAAAAGTCTGCTGACCTCTGATTCAGAGCATTTCCCAGGCTGATTTTCCTAGCTAGTCAAATCATTGTTTACTGAATAACCCTTTGGCATTTCAAGTCTAAATAAACCAATAAGCAGTCAGTTTCTTCAGATTTTTCCATGAGCACTTTCTTTACAATAACACAAAATACAAACTACCATAAAAGCAATTTCCTTGATGTATTTGTTAATTAAAAAAAAATAAATTGTTTATTTTGAGATAACTTACATGCAGCCCTAAAACATAAAACATAGGGATACCATGTATTACTTACTCAGTTACCACATGAAAATAATATGAAATCACAACCTAGATATTAACCTGAATACAGTTAATACAGAATATTCCCATCATCTTAAAGGATTCTTCTTGTTGCCCTTTTATACCCACTCCTGGTTGCCTCCCACCTTCCCCCTACCTTAAACCCTTCTGTTTTCCATTTCTATAATTTTGTCATTCCAAAATTTTAGAGACAGAATCATAAAGAACAGAACCTTTGGGGAGGGACTTTTCGCATTCAGCGTAAGTCTCAAGAAATCATCCACGTTGTTGTGTGTGAATAGTTAGTTCTCGTCTTGCTGAGGAATACCCATGGTATGGGTTTATATGTTTGACCCTTTATCAATTGAAGAACACCTGGGTTGTTTCTAGCTTTGGGTCATTATGGGAAAAAAAAAAAAGGCTATAAACAATCATGTACAGGTTTCTGCATGAGTATAAATTTTCATTTCTTTGGGATAAATGCCCAAGAGGAAAATTGTTGGGTCGTATGGTAAACATATGTTTACTTTTAAAAGAATGTGCCAAATTCCAGACTAACTGCACCATTTTAAATTCCCATCAGCAATAATAGGAATGATCTACTATCCTCACCAATGTTTAGTGTACTCACTAATTTTTTTTAGTTTTAGCTCTTCGAATAGAAGTGTAGTAATATTTCATTGTGGTTTTAATTTGCATTTCCTAATGACTAATAATGTTCAACATCTTTAATGTGCTTATTTGCCATCTGTGTATCCTCTTGGATGAAATGTCTCTTCATTGTTTCACCCATTTCCATTTGGATTGTTTGCTTTTTTCCCTGTTGAGTTATGAGGGCTCTTTATATTTGCCTGTGTGTGGACTAAGTTGCTTCAGTATTGTTCAACTCTGTGTGACCCTAAAGACTGCAGCTTGCCAGGCTCCTCTGGCAATGGGATTCTCCAGGAAAGAATATTGGAGTGGATTGCCATTCCCTCCTCCAGGGGATCTTCGTGACCCAGAGATCCATTGAACCAGCATCTTTCATGTCTCTGGCACTGGCAGGAAGGCTCTTTACCACTAGCACCATATTTACTAGATACTAATTGTCAGATACAGGACTGGAAAAGATCAGTTTTCATTCCAATCCCAAAGAAAGGCAATGCCAAAGAATGCTCAAACTACCATAAAATTGCATTGATCTCACACGCTAGTAAAGTAATGCTCAAAATTTTCCAACCCAGGCTTCAGCAATACATGAACCGTGCACTTCCTGATGTTCAAGTTGGTTTTAGAAAAGGCAGAGGAACCAGAGATAAAATTGCCAACATCCTCTGGATCATTGAAAAAGCAACAGAGTTCCAGAAAAACATCTATTTCTGCTTTATTGACTATGCCAAAGCCTTTGACTGTGTGGATCACAATAAACCATGGAAAACTCTGAAAGAGATGGGAATACCAGATCACCTGACCTGCCTCTTGAGAAACCTGTATGCAGCTCAGGAGGCAACAGTTAGAACTGGACATGGAACAACAGACTGGTTCCAAATAGGAAAAGGAGTACGTCAAGGCTGTATATTGTCACCCTGCTTATTTAACTTATATGCAGAGTACCTCATGAGAAACTCGGGGCTAGAAGAAGCACAAGCTGGAATCAAGATTGCTGGGAGAAATATCAGTAACCTCAGATATGCAGATGACACCACCCTTATGGCAGAAAGTGAAGAGGAACTAAAAAGCCTCTTGATGAAAGGGAAAGAGGAGAGTGAAAAAGTTGGCTTAAAGCTCAACATTCAGAAAACGAAGATCATGGCATCCAGTCCCATCACTTCATGGGAAATAGATGGGGAAACAGTGGAAACAGTGTCAGACTTTAATTTTGGGGCCTCCAAAATCACTGCAGATGGTGATTGCAGCCATGAAATTAAAAGACACTTACTCCCTGGAAGGAAAGTTATGACT